>JAXQQM020083211.1:0-20145 GCA_034641835.2 Pinus albicaulis
ACTCAAAGTCCCCCGAAGCTAAGGGTGAAACCAGAAATAACCTTACCAGGGCAGGCACTCGAAGTCCCTCGAGGCTAAGGGTGAGATCTCCGACCGGAGACACTCGGTTGCACTAAACAGTGCTGCAGACCGACTAAACAACCGGCGTGCTGAAGCAGACAGAAGTCTAGCTCTCAATATCAATATCAAATCATGCATACCAAATGAAGTGGAAACCCCTCCTTTTATAGTGCTAAACTCCCTCCAAAACCTTAACTGCGTCCTTCACTCTCCTTGGCCTGCGCAGTTAACCTTGGGTCAGCGTGAGGCCTCCCCTCATACTCATGTGGACCCCCAAGGCCCCCTCTTTAAGTTACAACGTCAATCAACTAGGAAAGCACTTTATTTTATAAAGTGAGATGACCCCTCTTATTTCTCACTTTATTTATTATTTTTAGCTAAAGCGGCAAAATTAAACAAAAAATGAAATATTCCAATTAGCAATGCTAATTAGGAATATTACATCGACAATGGGGGAGAGTACACCCTTGGAGAGTTTGTTGACTATTGTGCGGAGGCAGGCATTAGGAGGGAGCTCACTGTTCCTTACAACCCCCAGCAGAACGGGGTTGCGGAGAGGAAGAACAGATCCATCGGAGGGGCTGCCAAAGCCATGTTACATGATCAGGGGTTGCCATTGTTTTTGTGGGCAGAGGCCTGCAACACAGCTGTTTACTTGCAGAACAGGAGTCCGCATCGTGCCTTGGGGCACATGACTCCGGAGGAGGCTTTTTCTGGGAAGAACCCTGATATTGGTCATCTTCGTATCTTTGGGTGCATTACATACTCCTACATACCCAAGGAGAAGAGGACCAAACTAGAGCCCACCGCAGAGAAGGGTATCTTTGTGGGCTACAGTGAGACCTCCAAGGCCTTTCGGATTTACATTCCTGCACAGAGGAAAGTTGTTGTCAGGCGGGATGTGAAGTTCGAGGAGGACAGGGCCTTTAGGAGGTCACGGGAGTTAGAGTATCTGGATCAGCCAGACCCTCGCCATGCCAGCTTGAGCCGGGCCGTAGGGATCCGTGGCAAGGTGGATCGAGGATCATTGTGCTGCAATACATCTATGACGATGGCCGGTCCGTCAGTGAGCAGAGTGGCTCGGCGAGAGTCGCAGGGGTGGTGCTATGGGCGCACACAGAGTACCACAAAGCGCTCACTAGGGAGTCCACCGATGGATTACCACATGGTACCCGCCTTTCTACAGTTCAAAAAGTGTGCAGGAGGACAAATAGATGACAACAGAGTTCAGGCTCCCGATGTTGAGGAGGAGGAGTTTTATTCTCCAGCGGGAGAAGTGTGCTCAGGGAAGAGGAAGCCCAAGTGGCTTCAGGACACCTTGAGAGATGCCACATCTGTTGCTGAGCCTAAGAGGCCGGTCAGAGAGAGCAGACCACCTGAGAGATTTTGTAGCTATATGGCAATGGCTACCAGCATCCTTGACTCTGAGCCTTCTAGCTATGAGGAGGCAGCTAGCCAGCAGGTCTGGAGAGAGGCCATGCAGGAGGAGTATTCTTCTATCATGAAGAATGATGTTTTGGAGGTGGTGCCGAGGCCTGAGGGAAAATCCGTGGTTACTTCCAGATGGCTTTACAAGGTAAAGCATGTTGCAGATGGCAGCATTGAGAAATTCAAGGCAAGGTTTGTGGCTAGAGGGTTCTCCCAGGTAGAGGGAGTAGATTATGAGGAGACCTTCGCTCCCGTGGCTTGATATACTTCGATCCGCTCCATTATATCGATAGCAGCAGAGATGGGTTGGAAGATCCACCAGATGGATGTGAAGACTGCATTTCTCAATGGCTTCATACATGAGGAGGTGTACATTGAGCAGCCACAGGGCTTTGAGGTGCATGGGAAGGAGTCCCATGTGTGCAGACTGAAGAAGGCCCTTTATGGCCTGAAGCAAGCTCCCAGAGCTTGGTACTCCAGGATAGATACTTACTTGCAGAAGATGGGTTTCACAAAGAGTGAGGCAGATCCGAACCTTACTATATTGTGATAGGTGAGGAGCCTCTCATTCTGGTGCTGTATGTGGATGACTTAGTCATTACAGGTGCAGAGAGACTCATAGAGCACTGCAAGAGAGATCTTGCGGCGGAGTTTGAGATGAAGGACATCGGCTTGATGCATTACTTTTGGGTTTGGAGGTGTGGCAGGAGGAGGGGCATTTCTTCCTGGGACAGGGGAAGTATATTGTGGACATCCTTGGCAGATTCCACATGGAGGATTGTAGACCCATGTCGACACCGATGATCACCAACTGGAAGAAGCTTCATGCTTCGCATTCCGAGTTGGTGGATCCCACATTGTACAGACAGCTGATTGGTTCCTTGATGTATTTGGTCAACACTAGACCAGATATTTGTTTTGCAGTCAACACGATGAGTCAGTTTATGTGTGAGCCTAGGAAGGTTCACTGGGTGGCTGCAAAACACATTTTGCGGTACTTGCAGGGGACAGTGGATTATGGTCCGGACTACAGGCAGGGGGATGGAGTGAGATTGGCAGGTTACACTGATTCTGATTGGGCAGGTTGTGCTTCTGATAGGAAGAGCACTTCAGGGTGTTGTTTCGGGTTGGGTTCGGCAGTGGTGTCATGGTTCAGCCGGAAGCAGCAGTCAGTAGCATTGAGTTCAGCGGAAGCAGAGTATATGGCAGCCAGTCTAGCTAGTTGTGAGGCCATCCGGCTTCGCAAGATGTTGTTTGGCTTATTTGGTCAGCCGTTGAGACCTTCAGTGATTTACTGTGATAATCAGAGTTGCATTAAACTCACAGAGAATCCAGTATTTCATGACAGGTCAAAGCATATCGGGATCAAATATCATTTCATCAGAGACTATGTTCATAAGGGAGTTGTGAAGCTTGAGTATATTCCCACTGATGAGCAGGTTGCAGATATTCTTACCAAAGCCTTACCACGGGGCAAGCATGTCTACTTCAGAGACAAGATGGGTGTGGTGAGGAACACCTTCCTCGGTAAGAGGGAGTATTGAAATTTGGTTACCGGAGGACAGGTGGTTCCCTAAGGATTTGATCTTTGGCCTAGGGAAAAGTGTCCAAAAGAATTTAATTTTTCTCCTAAAGTGACTTTATAAAGTTATAAAGTCAAATCTAATTTAAAAGTGACTTTAAGTGATAAAGTTACTAAAGTCTAATTTTTAAAGTGACTTTAATAAAGTCAATGTAAAATTAGAAAGGAAAAGTGACTTTGGAAATAAATGACTAAGTGGGTCTTTATTAAAGTGGGGTGAATTAAAAAATAGAAAGTGAGATTTAAATGAGCATTTAATCTCAGCCCTAGATCTCAATCTATTTCAGCCATTGGATTTAGGGATTCTCCAAAAGTCACTTAGGGTTAAGTTAAAGGAGGAAAAGGAGGAAAAGGTCATTCATTCTTTCATGAGCAGATTGAGAGAAGGAGAGCAAGAGAGCAAGGGAGATTTCTGGGCAGTGAGGAGAAGGAGGCAGCAGCTTGGCACACATTCCAAGGCAGCGTTTCAGCAAGTCCATACAACAGAGTTTGGCACACATTCCAAGGCAGTTTTTGGCACGATTTTTTAGAAGACAGTACAACAGCCTTTTGGCACGATTTTCAAGAGGCCATACAGCAGTTTGGCTCAGTTTTCGAGGCAGCAGGGAGCTGTTCTATTTGGCACGAATTTCTAGACAGGCCGTACAGCAAGTGGCTATCCTTTTGCACGAAAATCGAGGCAGAATCCGTACAGCAAGTTTCTGCTGTCCTTTTGGCACAAAAATCGAAATTTGTACATCAGCATTTATTGCTGTTTTGCACAGAAATCAAGGTGGCCGTACAGCTGCATTTATTGCAGATTTCTGGGCACGAAAATCGAGGAAATCCGTACAACATTTATTGCTGTTCCTGTTTTGCTGTTTGCACATTTTTCGAGGCGGTGGTTAAGCATGGAAAACGAGATAAGTTGTAAAAGTTTGCTTGCTGATTTTTTTGCTGAATATTTCTCTCACTGTAAAAAGCATTTTCCAGAAATAAGGAGGAGCTTTCGAACTGGTTTTCCCCAAGAGTTGTAGGGGGTTTTTCCAGGGTCATGTTGACCAAAAATATCTGTGTCAAAATGTGTGAATGACTGTTTTTATGCTTGCTGATTTTTAATTCTACATTTTCCAGCATTCTGAAAAATTTCCAGAATTTGTGTTTTCAGCAAAATTTATTTTCCAGTTTGTTAAATGTATGGATATGGGAAAGGGCATTTAACTATTTTGGAGTAATAAGGTGAAAACTAAAAACCGGGGTGGGAAACTATAAATTTCTACATTACCAAATGCCTATCCTCCCTTTTATCACCATACTTTTCCTTAAAAGCAGTTACAATAGATTCAAAAGTATTGAATGAATTATCAGGTTTTTCCATGAACCATTCAGCAACATCCTCACCAAAAGTAAGAACAAAAGTTTTCATCTTTACATCATCGAAATTATTATTTGCAACTGCAAATCTATTCCACCAGTTAGTGAAAGCAAACAAATGAGATTTAACACTAACTGCATCATTTCCTTGAAAGATAGGTAATTTATCCATTTGAGGGAGATCATGGGGATAACCCTGAATATTAGCGAAATTACATGGGGCAAAAATATCCATGATATCGTTTTTAAGATTTTAGAAATAGATCTGTGTTCAAGAATAGTCAAAAGGTCCTCAAGAAGCGAACTTCTTGGTAGGAACTCTTGTAAAAAATGAAAGAATTGGAGTCGCCACTTGAACATGAAACTAATTCTAAAACAGAAGAAATAATCGAGAGATAGCAGATGGATACCAGGGGGGGATTCTTGTCTGGGAGTAAATAGATGAATAAGTGGAGTCGCCACCCAAACAAGAAGCCAACCAAAATGTCCAGGTGCTAAAGATGAAATGATTAGAGATATGACAAAAGATAAGACAATGAAAATATGAAGAGATGAAAGACGCCAGAAAATGTGATCCCTTGCGACAGGCTAATGAATGGCGAAAGAAGATTTGAAGATTATAAAATGTCGTTAAGACCAAGGACAGAAAAACTCTATCCCCGGCAACGGCGCCAAAAAATGTTGTCGCACAAATTGTCCAGGCACCGCGACAACGGCTCAGATTGGGGGCTGTCACCTTTATCCCCAATCTCTCTATTTAAGCTGTCTCCTTGCAGGCCAAGGGAGGTAGACCCTTCTAGAAATGAGGATGACAAATCCAGGAGACACAGCTAAAACATCAAATACTTGATAGAATAAACGAGATTCCACATATCTAAATTAGATTTCACGTTTAAGACCAGTGCCTTATGGAGTCAAACAGAATCCCGTTATGCAATTACAAACAAGTAAGTGACGATTAACTGCTACTTATTAAAACATGATTGATCACAATGATATTTTCTTGAGAATGCCACAACCATGAATAACAATATTATGAGAAAGCCAGACACTTGAAAGATTTCCGAAAATAAAAATATTCCAATATTACCCAGTTCGAAAAATCAAGATGTTATATAGTCAAACTTTAGATAAAAATAAAATTGGCACATTTGACTATTGAAATTTTGAAATACTTTTATATTTTTATATTTTCTAAATTTTTAAGATTTTTTTTTGGAATTTTTTATATTTTTTTATTTTTTTATTATTTTTAGAAAAGATCTAAATCTAGACAAGACCAAAATCAAAATTAAACTAAGTTAAAGACTAAACTAAGGTTAAAATTGAATTTAATATCTAAAATTTTAAATCTAAACAAAATCGAAAGCTTCTAAAATCTACGCTAACAAAACTCTATAAAGTCCAAATCTGAAATCGAATTAAATCTAAGTTAAAACAAAAATTTAAAACTAAAGCTAAACTAGACTATACTAAACTAAAACTAAAATAATAAAATCGAAATTACATAAATCCTAGAGTCTAAAAATTACGCTAACATTAAAAACTCCTAAAAAAATATTCGAATTAAATCTAAACTAAAACTACGCTACCCTATCCACAACACACATTGAATAAAAGGAAATAAAACCTACGATATCTAACCCAACAAATCGAACCCAAATCGAAAAGCTAACTCCTAAATGAGAATTTGAGACTATACAAAAATTTGAACGCGGGTTTTATCATGCTGTGTATGCGTTTCTGTTTATCGCTTTGCTGTTTGCAGGGACGGCGAACAGAGGCATGAGGAATGTGACGGCAGCGAGGGTCGAAGATCTGACACGGGCAGAGATGTAAGGGTTCGATTTTTCTTTGCTTGCGTTTGCTGTCTTATTGGATTGCAGGTGGGACGGAGCAGCTTGGTCGGATTTGGAAGTTGGATAGCGAAAGATGAGAGTTGAGAGGGTTCGATGGAGAGAAGGGCAACAATGAGGACGTTTTTTAAAGCTGGACAGTGGAAAAAAAAAACAGGGTTTGATGCATGAGAGAAAGCAGATGAGGGCAGATTTGAATAGGAATGAACAGCGATTGAACCCAATACATTTAAATCACCCAGCAATTTAAAAATTCCTTCAGTTTAAGCTCAGATTCTTATGCTCTTTTAATCTGTATTCGTCCACAGTGGCAGATTGAGGCCAGATCTGGCCTTTGGAGGCTAGATCTGCCCTAGATCTCTTAAAAAAATTTCGATCTGAACCTGTAACCTGCAACAATCAGTCATATCTGAAGACACATACGCCAATTTAATGATTAAACCCTGACAATCCTGAGAAATTTACAAATTTACAACTAATTTACAATTTGAAACCCTCATGGTCAGATCTGAATCCGTTTTAGCACAATTTTCAGAGATTAAAACTTTAGTGAGAAGCACAAGCCTTCGAAACCCTGCAAAATCACAAATATCGTAAGATAGACCCGGAATTTAACAAATAAAGAGCTTATCAGATTTATGTTTATTGAGAGTCGGCTGGTCCAACCGAAGACTTCCCCAGACGCCCAATCTTAAAAAAAATTCCCTGCACACTTAGATCTGAACTTTAGACTGATAGAGATTTAAGAAAACAACATGAGACCCTTAGAAAAATCAGAATGTTATTTTATAAACCCATAAAACTGCACAAGATACCTGTATGCAGATTAATCCATGTAGGCCATCAACCATAAAATGCAAGAAACCAAGTAGCAGAGTTTAGAGACAATTCACCACATAGATCTGAGAAGGAACATCCAGATTTGTAACCCCAAAGTCTTTAGCTTTATTCCTCAAAAAGTTTACAAGAGCTTCTAAGAGCAAGTGCACGATCCTAAGATCGGATGCCTCAATACTGACAAAGACCTCTAAATTTATAGGACAAGATCTCGAACGGCTAGTTTGGATGATCCTCGTTAAAATAATCTCAACCGTCCAAAAGAATTAATTATCTTTTAATCTAGAGCGTTGAAATTAAAATTTTGGGGAAAAAACGAATTTATCATTTAATCCAATTTTAATTAACTCAAAAATACTATTTTTGAGTTAATTACCCCAAAATTTTGACCTTGACTTAACCACCAAGGCCCAAGGGTCCAATATTTCTTAAAAATCTCAATATTCCCTTGGCTTGGGGCTTTCAAAATCATTTTCCAAGGACCCACAAATTTTGCCTTTAAAGATTTAATCCTAACTTAGGACCCTAAATTAATTAAATTTCTGGTTTAAGATTTTATCAATTAATTGACCAGAAAATTTAATTAATTGACTAAGAGGGGATTATAATTATTTTTCCAACCCTCTTTTACATGAGATAATACATTTACATACATAAAGGGGGAAAACCCATTCGTATAGACCCTCAAATAAATACCCAGTTCTGCGACTCAAAATATGATCTAGTAGACCAAGTAGCTCAAACTACTTTTACAAGGGCTCGATAGAAACACTAGGACTCACTTAGTAAGCTGATGATAAAATCCACCCTAGCTTTGGGGTGAGGCTGGAGGGAAAAACTCTGCCAATCACTTACGTGAATCAGTGAGACAAAAAACCTCCTAGGATGGAAGTCATCAACAACATACTAAGCTTACCTAGGTTGTTACATACATTGACTGTCTTACTTAGATCGTTTACATCATAAAATGCAGAATGGGTTTACATCATTTGCAAAACGGTTGACTGATGACTGATGATGGAATCTGAAGGGCGCAACCACGTCGAACATGAAGAATCCCATTTGAAAAAATGGGGGGTGTACTGCTATGGGGTCGTTGACAAAGTGTGGTCAACAAGCATAATCTAGTAAAGTTTCTAAAAATATTCCTTCTTTCAGTTCTGTCTTGGAATCCATGTTGTATTCGTTAATAATGTCGTCAAATGATACTTTGACTATGATGCTTATGTATCCCTTTGTACGAATGGACTATACAAGTGAAAACACACTTTTCATCAATAAGTTTTGTATTATACTCTATAATAAGGAACCATCCAATATAATAATATATTTTACTTTATACTCTATGTTTTTTGTTTTTATAAACTCCTTCAAAGTTCCCTTTGCTTGAATATATATATAGTCTTTATATGAAAGTCTAAATATATATCGGTGTGACCCTGTAGCATAATGGCGATTTGAACGTTGGTTGTGTGAAGGACAACAAGGACAGTGGTACATAGACAGGCAGTCAGAAGAATTGCGATGATAGGAAGAAGCATGTTAGTTTCTTGATACAGTGAAACAGAATTTAGGGCGTCCACGGTGAGGGACAAAGATGGTAAGGGAATTGAATTCAGACAGGGAAGGAAAGAGCAACAAGAAGGCCAAGGGGATGCGATGATTTTATTTTTCTCAGTGGCAGGGTGAAAGTTGACGATGGCCCATGAATAGTAAGGGAATTGAATTCAGACAGGGAAGGATTGCTTGATTCACAATTGCATGCTTGATTCCGATGCATCTACAAATGTTGTGACTAAGAAAGTTATGGAACAATTGAACTTAATAATTTATAGACCTTACCATAACATTTGTTCAATGGACTCTAGAAAAGTTGAAGTCCTTGGTGTAGTCAAAGATCCACAAGTCTCCTTTGTTGATTACCCATACAGGATCATCACCATGGATATAGCAGTAATTGATGCACTAGATGTGTGGGGAATGCTTCTTTCAAGAAAGTTTGCAATTGATTTAGGTGGATCTATTCAAATGGATTTATCTTACTACATTATTTCTGCAGCAGCAGGTGGAATGGTCAGATTATATAGAGAAGTGGAAAGAAGATACCATGTGGAAGTTCCAAAGAGATTGGAAAATGGTGAAGAAGTTGAGCCACAGGGTCATCCTCCATATTTTGAATCAGAATTTGTCCAGTCAGTATATCATTTTTCTTCATCGCATATTTCTATCCTACTTTCCAAGCAAAAAGAGAAAGAGTTCAGTACACCAGAGACATGCAGCACAGTGATCATATTCTTCATCAGCCGAAGAGGGTAAAATTTGGGCAAGGGAAATATGATAAGCAACCTATTGATCTAGCAGATAGCAAGCAATTGTCCGAGATTGTGCCATAACGATGACATCTAATGCCATGGGGCATCGTTTGTATACTATCTCTAACCCTATTCCTTTTTACTTAATGTCATTAGTTAGTTTTATTTCATGCATTTATGTTTTATATTTTCAAGTTTGTTAGAATATATTTTTTCTATTACAATGCATTTACTTGGTCATAAGATTGTTTCATAATCTATCATTTAAGTACTCTCGTCATAATAAAATTAATCATCACTTTAAAGTACATAAACATTAAAACGATCTTAAACTAAGAATCTCACTCATAATCATTGCATAAGAATTCTAGGCTTAGATTGCACTAATAATTTACCTCCAAGCATAAGCTTGGTTGATAGACTCCTAGGGCCACCCTTTCTCATCTAGCCTGAGGGATTCAACACTTTTTTAGTGGTTAACAAGGTGACCTTGCAGTGGTCAGAACCATAGTCTCTGCAGCACCGGAGACATAGGGTGGTTGGATCATAGGGGGACGTATCGTTTATCAAACCTCTGCTTGTTTCTCGTTGGCTTCCATCCCACAACCTACTCTAAAGACTGGACTCAAAACAGTTAAGAGGGAGGTTCCATTTAGAATAGGCATATAATCTAAAATCAACCACGATCCTTGCATCACACCTAGATCCTAGGATTTGCATAGCATATCCGTTAGGTGATCATTAAGAAGCGGTTGTCCATCTGGTTACTTGGTCTTAATTTATAATAAGCAAGAATTTTGACTCCATAAGGCATTATTGTCACACTTAAATCTAATCTAATCATTGGATCCTGTTAAATTTAACCGAGTAGCTAAGCCATTCAATCGTGTCTCTCAGACTCGTTGGTTCCCAACTTGTCTTTCACCATCTTATTTCCATAGGGACTACCCCCCATAGCCTGTTGTTGGGGTATAGCTAGAACAAAGTGGGCGAAGATCAGAGTGACAACCCTCGCCCTGAGTCGTTGTCGTGATGCATGCACAATGGAAACTAAGAGGGGTGGTCTCTAAATGGAAAACTACGTTAGAAGGTTTCTAGGAGATGTAAGATTTGGATTACTTCGGATAGTGAGCAAACAAAATGAGCAATATAACATGAAATGAATTTCAATAACCATCAACACATGAGATAATGATTAGCATATATAAAACCAGTGCCTTCAAATATTGCTCTAAAATGAATGATACTTGCTCAAAATAAAATAAGGTGCTTCAAATTGAAGCACAAGCAACCCTGTCAATTAAACAAAAAAATATTAGCAAGATACATATCAATGCAAGATATTAAAATGCTTTCAAGAGATGCTTCCAAAATATATGATCATTTACTAATCCAAAGCATAAAAGGAAACAAAATATCTTGTAAAGGAAACAAATTAGAATTCTACTTGCAAAATATAAATGAGATGATACTTGTCTACACAAAGTTTTCAATTCAACACATATTCATAAATGACAAGTGCATGGATTATTTGCAAGTAAAATAATAAGATGTATTAATATGAAATGCACATAAACTAAAATTTAATGCAATATCTTGGTTACTTTTTAATTCTAAATGTCTATTCTAGATGTGACATTTCTCCCGACTATTTTGTAACAAGTCTCTTATGTAAGTTGTGGAAGGGGTCCAAGAAAAAGACAACAAAGGTTATATTAAGGATACCTTCCTTAGATTACTCAATTCACCCAGTGCCTCTGACGCTGCAAAGACTGTGGCTCTAAATGTTAACCACATAAGAGGACCTATTTCCCTCAAGTTCAGCGTGTTAACCACATAAGAGGACCTATTTCCCTCAAGTTGATGGAAGAAATGGGTCCCTAAAAATGTCTTTCAACCAAGTTTATGCTTGGAGGTAAATTAAGTTAAAATACAATTGTATTAGAATGCCTAGTATGCAAGTGAGTTTGCAAGTTCTTTTTCAAAGATGGAATTGCTTTAAGTAAATATGCTTCACAAGATCACTTGTATAGTTGCTCAAATTAATACAAGATACATAAGCTTCATAAACATGTAAGATTATAAGTGAAAATATATGCTTTGACAAATGATACACCAATAACCAGCTAAAGCAATGAAGCTTGAAATTTATATGCTTGCAAAATGAGCAAATAAAATTAAATAAATGAGCATGTAAAATTTCCCAAGGTAGAGTGCAATGCCTGAAAGTGAATTGAAATGAGATTAATGCCCACAATAGCTTTGCAAAAAAGAACTTTTAACTTGAGAAAAAATGATTAGCTTGACATGAAAGTAAATAGTTGCTTTGGAAAATAAACTTGTCCAATACAAAATGCTTCAAGTTTCAAGATATAAACATGTAGCATAACAATGAGGCCTAAATGATTAATAGACAATGCCAAACTTAATATGTCAAAGATTGCTTAGAAATAAGAAAGTTGCTCACATAAGAATAAATTGCTTTAAAATAGAATGTGAACTTGTAGCTTGTAGCAGCAAAGATAAATGATGCAAGCTTAAATCAAACGTTGAGAAAGGAAATGTGATTTTTGTTACTTCCAATTAGAGCATGCATATGTGAAAAAAGAGAAAAATGGAAATGTTAACAATCAATCCACCCACAAGCCTTTCTCCCTAAATGGAGAAATAGGAGGCCATGGGTAAAACCCACGTTCCCACAACATCAAAAAAGGATTTTTTTATTATTATGATGTTACAATGGGGTTAGAGCCTCTTAGAGAGCTGCCCAAGAAATAATGGGAGATATAAAATATGAGACTTGCAAGAACACGTAATTTCCTTGAAACTTATAGGAGCCTCAAGAGGGATGCAATGATTCTACAACCTGAAAGAACAAGCTCCCAAAAAAGGTGCACGACCTAGCCTCCTTGATAAATCCTGCAAATTTCCATGGCCTCCTTGATAATGAGCTTGAATGCTTGAGGGAAACTACAAGAAAGATTGTTAGGGCTACAAAACTAAGACATAGTGTGCAAAAGAGAGCATGCACTTAGGTGAATATACTACAAAATAATGTAAAAAAAACTAAATCAAATGATGGGAAAGGACCCCATCACTTGACTAGCTTGTGAAAAGCTCTTAACTAGCTAGATAAGGAAATTAAAGCAGAAGATCAAAAGATATAAATTGTTTTTTGATATTTTGACTTATGCACAAATTATGTAAAAAGGAGAACCCTACAAGAACAAGCACTTCGAAAGATTAGACTTATGAGACGCAAATAACAATGAGAGCTCCTTGAAAACAATGCCAAGAGTGGGTTGGTCTCTTGAAGACTTGCCCTCATACTTGCTAGTTGATCCAAAAATGGTCCTCTACAAAAATTCCAACACACATTAGCTCATATGGATTAAATCAATAAACAATTGTGAGGTAACTCTAGAAATTTATATGAAAACAACTAGACATAGTCTACACCTAGAGCATATTCATAAACCAATTGTATATGTAAGATAGCTCTACATCTACAATTCTATAAAATCATATGAGCAATGAAACACATTTCAAAGCACAAGCAGAGAAGATTATACCATCAATGAACCAAGCACATGCTCCAATGGAATAACAATCATGAATGAACCCCAAACTCTTTTTATTCAAATGAAGAACAAGAGTACATAGAAGTAGAGCTTCCCCAAGCACAATAGCTCGTTGCAAAAAATTACATATGAGATCTCAAGGGTCTATTATATAGAAGAATGAGTGGAGATCCCAATGAAGAACCAAGTGCCAAGTGTGATGATGATGACAATCCCAAATCTCCCTCAAGCAATTCAACTTACCACAGAGAGGCCCATACAATCCTTGAAGGATCCAACTCATTGTTGAAGAAGGGGAAAGTGTATATGGCAGTGGAGTGGTAGGAGACCACTCTCGACTCATCTTTAGTGGAACTCCAAGTCCAAAGCCTACCAAAAAATTGACTTCTCATGCAAATTCGAATTTCCCTCATTAAATGTGTTTTCCCTTTGAGAAACTCTTGGTGCCCTGCACGAAATTTGATTTCTTTGGAGCACATGTCTTTTCCTTGAATCTAGGAATCCACATCACCTTGGAATTTCACTTTAACTCGTCAAAGATTTTCCACCTCATTTCCACATCATTTAGCATATGTGGATATTTATTTTTCTCCATTTATTTAATTGTTGGCTTAATTTATTGCCACTTTTTCCACTAAACTTTGAAAAAGTGAGTTTTCAGGGTCTAGAACACATTTTTAACACCTCAAAGTGTGTCATAGTAGAAAGTTGAGGGTAAGAGGTTCAATTTTTATTACTCATACCACATACAACTTCTCTAGACATCACTTATTATATTTCATATACAAATTTTATTCCAATTTTCACCCTGCGGGAAATTTTAAAAATTAAAAAATGACCCCTTCACCTAATCAAATTCCACGAAATTTTTTGTGTGATCTAGTATGGTAATATACAGTGACCCTAGACACTAGGACTAACCCAAGGCGTCACCATCAAGCCATGCTCCGGCTTTGGGGTTATTCTTGGAGGAAAAAACTCAATTAATTATCAAGAACTCGTAAGGAGATGATAATTAACCAAGTGAGAAATCGAATTCCTTGGCTAGGAATTCTCTGAGGAAGAAATTCCATCAGTATGTGCTCTTCTTTCCTCTTTTGATGCTTTTTTGTCCCAGCAAACTGCTACAGAAAACTACATCCTAGTTAAAGATCTGTTCAACGTTGAATCTGCTGCGCTGCTCACTCTGCCTCTAACAAGATCTCAATCCACAAAATTCTCTTTGTCGACTCACTCAGAGAAGTAATTTTCCATGAAAATTAGTCTTCCCGGCCAATGGACTGTGCATCCCCTCTGCAGTTCGATCTATTGCTTACGCAATCCTTTGAACTCCTCCTTCTACTCAACGTTGGGCTCTTCCTGCTCTGCTCCCCTGCTTCACCTACATTCCGATACCATGTGAAAATTCCAAAATGGGAATCCCTACTACAACAATCTAATGTTATTTCTTCTACTTGTTAATTTTGATACAAGTTATTTACGGTGTTTAACAGTAAACATCGAAATAGATACAACTATAGCCTTCACAACATAAAAAATATTGTGGAATCAAGTACTGAGCAGGAAAGAAATAAACACACACATAACACTGTTGTTTTCGGATAATGTCCCCGAAAAAACCCAATGCGGGGAAATCGGTGCAGCAGCTAAGGGTTTTAATTATTATGCAGTAGTTTCTGAATACAAATATTTGGATGCCCAACTGCCAATTCGATACAGAGAATCAACTGGCAAAAAAGATAGTGAGATAACCTCACATTGGTACAAGAGGATCTAATATTGATCTGACTACAGATGCGCCCTCTATGTTGTCTCTGCAAAGCTCTGTGTCACACCTATGCAGTTACTATGTCACTGCTGCTAGCACTGCATCACACCTCTCGGCTGATCTTTTGTTGGTTGGAAACTCAATCATCTTACCTTCCGGTCTCACACCCCAACTTTCGATACTGGATCTCATTTGCTCCTCAGCAAATCTTTGGACTCCCTTTGAAGCTTTGTGCTGCCTCTGCGTGGCTCTGTTGATTTCTGGTAGCATCGGATGTGCTCTATCCTCAAGAATTTGCAGGGAGGCTATGACACATGCATTCTTCAACACCCAGAAATCGTTTTGGGAAATTCCACTCGGAGAAGGTTTAATTAAAACAATTAATTATTTTTAATGGATGCTTAAGTCTAAAGTTAGGAAATCAAAATAATTAAAGGGTATTAATTGTAATGACCCATTCCCAAGTTATACGCAAAATAATGTTAGCGTGTATACGATATACGCATTTGATAGCTACACATGCATATATCGCGCACATCGCACTAGTATACATACCTACTAATATTAAGATTACCTAAGTTAGAGATTAATATTAAGATTAACTAAATATAAATTATATGTAAATGTAGTAATAAGAGAAAATAATTTAAGTTAATTAAAATATATATAAAGTTAATTAAATTAAGAATAAATATAAAAATATAAAAATTAATTGTAAAGATACTCAAATTAAAGTCCTATGCTCCCTAAAATTAGATAACCGTAAATCACATCTCCTCATTAATATAAATCACATCTCCTCATTTAATATAAATCACATCTCCATAAATAACATTCATTCCTACATTGATGTAAATCAGATCTCAATCGAGAAAAGGCGGTGGAGGAATGTTATGGCAGTGGAGAGGAGTGTTATATAAACGATGAAATATGGAGGAGAGAAGGACGGTTGTTCTTGCAAAATTGGGTGTTATTATCAAAGGAAAAGATTGAAAGTGATAAACTGTGGAAGGGAGACTCGGTGTTCTCGGAATTCTGGGCACGGGGGCAGAGGAGGTGTCCTCTGGATTTAGGATTGATTCCTAAATTGGCTGGGAGCAACCGATTGGTCCTGTAATCTGTCCACTATGTTGAAGAGAAGAACCACGGTTCCAGCAATCATCAACTTGTTCAGGTTTTTCTAGCAATCATCAAGTTTTGATCTCAGTTTCCAGGTATTCCTCTATGCATCAACTAGTTTTTTTTTTTTTTTTTTTGAACTTCGAGTTAAGTTTAAACTGTGAATCTCTCATTAGATTTTATGCTTAAATCTCTTTTCACTTGAAATTCTGCTTAAATTTAAAAATCAGTTCAGTGCTGTTTGAAATGATGAAATCAGTCCCTACACATGGTATCGAAGCAGGTTCAAACTTTCGAACCTGTGTTAAGTGCTTTGGTGCCTTCTTCTATATTACGTTGTTCTAAATTATAGAGTAAAAACAACCCAGAAATTACAATAACACAGTTCTAGCAGTATTTCAGTCACTTTATTACTGTTTAACAAAACTTACAGAAGTCAGAGATGGTAAAGAAGAATCTGGGAATTGTTTTAATTTTAACAATGTAGACTTTAATATATCAGTCCCATAAAATTCTATTCAATTTATTGTTGCCGTGTTGAGCCTGTGAGAAAATTCGGTTTGTGAAGTCTTGATTATTGAGTAAAAGTACGAGCCGAAGTCCCTTCAATCTTTAGCTTTCCCTTTCACAGCAAATAAGCTGCCAGAAATCCTAACTTGGTCGATCACCTTGATAAATACAAAATCCTCTGCATCTTTAAATTTATATGTGATCGGCGTTGTAATATCCCATGTTAATTAGTGTTCATAGGGGACCCTAAAGCACTAGCTTCTGACTAGCAGTCCTGCAAGTATTTGAGCAACTACTTCAATTTCAAATTGAAATAATAATACTAAATGATATCATAGTTTTAAAAATCGGCCGGTCAGCTAAGTCACCGGGTGGAACCGGCCCTGCAACCGAGTTCAAGGAGGCATCTCACCAAAAAATCCCGGTTAACCGGACCTAACCGGCCGGTTAGGTACGGAACCGGCCGGTTTTGTACCTAACCGGCCAGTTAGGTGTCCCATGCTCAAGTTTGTGCTACCATTTCAGGAGGGCAAGGGGGGCTTCACTTGACTTTGCCTACCCTCTCATTTTCCTGACCCATCCTCTTGGCAATTAATGGTAATGTTAAATTCTTAAAGTAAAAGTAAAAAATAAATGAAATGTCACTTTTACTTAAATTTTTAACATTACCATGAAATGACTCAGGATGTTTAAGAGTGGTTTCGTCCTCATTGGATTTCATATGGAGAAACTAGAATTTTAGATTTCACTCAAAATTCAGTAGACTTAATGGTTTTCAGGGTTTCATGGTTTGGGGGTTTGCAATGTTTCCATTTGTTTCTATCATGTGTAAGGGTACGAGATTGGCATTTGATCAAGAGCATGAAGTCATTTAAGAACCTTGATGTTGGTGGCATTGATTGTTGAACTTTGGTGATGTTGGTGGTATTGATTGTTGAACTCCCCTACCGTGGCCTTAACAAGAATTTACCCTTCACTGAAAGGAAAACAACTGGTTAGGCATGCTAATCTTTTTCTACCGCATTTTAAGGTTGAGGAGATGAACCCTTCACTCAAACCAAAATCATTGGTTAAGCATGTTAAACTTTTTCAATTTCTATCATGTTATAAGGTTAAGCAATCCAAGTCTGAAGACTTTGAGCTAGATGATGTTTATGTATCTCTTGTTGATGATCCCATTTCTAGTAGCGATGAATCAATGATGAGTTTCATGAGAGACCATGTTGCTGAGTGATTTGTAGTTTTGATGTCTATTTTTGCTACTACTATTACTACTACTAAAGTTGTAGAGAAGTTTTAGGAGTCCTCAAACTCTGAGTCATATTATTTATGTAGCTCATGTTGATGATCCCTTGTCTAGTAGTGGTGATGATTTTGATCATGATGAGGAGTGATCATGTTATTGATCACTAATATGTAGTCTTGTATTAGGCCAATGGCCTCATAGCTTGTAGCATTGTTTTTGGACTTTATGGGCCATTTGGAGCCTCATTGCTTATGTATTTTTTGATGACATGTATTGCACTCGGTGCCATTTTGATATATTCACCTTTGCATGGTATATAAATGAGCAAACTTTGCATATTTTGTCTCTATTGGCTTGGAATCATGGTTGCAAATCTTAAAAATAGTTTTTTAATAATTATTTAATGTATTTTTTTTAAAACTGGTTCATTGAGATCTGACCGCTCTCGGTTAGACTGGTTCCGGTTAGAAACCCGGTTCATTAGGTCCACCGGTCCAGTCACTGGTTCCGGTTTTTAAAACTATGAATGATATCTGAAAGCATAAGTAATGGTCATCTTACTGCCAAAAGACTTTTTGTTAATCAGTTGAATATTAAATAAGTAGTGCATGTTAACTAGATATTAAATCTTGATGCAGAATGTTGGAAATGAATTTATACAATCAGTAAAATGAATTTATACAATCAGTAAAATTAGGACAAATATCCTATGAATCTGAGAAATACATCTTTATATCTTACCCAGAGTTCCATCCACCTAAGAGACAAGTAATTGTTTGAGGGCATACTCTGTTTCGGCATCAGATTTGAACCCAACTCTTGCTACAGAACCCGCATTTGCATCAGGCTTTTGAATCTATCTAATTATTGCTTTCCTCCATTCAGTAAGTAACGTACTGTATGTAACAATATCAAGATTTAGGTCCCTTCCTTCATCTATTCAAAACAGTTTGAAAACAGTTCAACTCTTCTATTGAAGATAAGATATATATAACATTGAATTTACAGACAAAGACATTTGACTTAATATGTTTACCTTCTAAATCGCAGTACGACTCCAATTTAACTCTGGATTGACGTCCTTTGCCCATTAATATGACAAAACTTGTATAACAGGCAGCAATAACCTTGCTATACTGCTTCATTTGGGTGTGGTTTCTTGAATACCCACGACACTTGCCAGCAATTCAATCAATTTGGGCACTGGAAACCAACTGCTTAGGCGAAATAGAGTTGTCAAATCGGACTTATGCGTAATTAGAAAGTCGAATTTTCACCATTGTCGTTGCTCGACAGCGAGTAGATATGAAATCAGGAAAAGTACGACTGTTGAGTCGGATTTACGCGCAGATTTTGGTAACAAGAAAGTTCTGAGATCTTTGTTAAAGTGATGTACTAACATCCAGGTCCGTCCACCATCCCACTGCGATGGCCTACCAACCATTTCCGGTAGATAACTTGAACCAAGTAACCCTGTCAAACTCGGACTCTGAAGTAGAGGGTTGAATGTCCTACCATTAGGAGAATTAACAGGATTGGCCAACATGTACTTCGTGCTATGAAGGCGGCATGGCAGAAGCTGAAGGCCTGAAACAGATTTAGTGAACACCCTCTATTGACCGGCCAAATATGGATGGTGTGACCTCAGTTCGAAAATTTAAACGTGTAGCGAAACGAATTCGGTGACCCGACGCTGAGCCATCGTTTCTTGTTCTACGGATATATATATATACAAAAACCCTTAAGCATGTCGTGGAAAGACAGCTATCTAACAGCGGACGTCAGTTACCAATTATGGTGTCAATGGCTTAAACTATCAATGTAGCGTCCAAAGGAGAAGCCACGAAACCACGATGGTATAATATTTACATATAAATTTTAATTTAGTCGAATTCGGTGTTTGAATCTACGGAATTCGAACCATGGTCTCCATTCTGGCAGAGCAAATATCCGACCAATCCGATTGTGCATGCAAAGCCGAGACCCGATTTTGTGTATAAGCCGGTCGACCAACCCGCCTTCGTTCGGAACCTTAATTAAAAAAATTTTAATGCATGCATATCGTAATATCAATATTAACCATATAATTATATGCCTTTACTTGGACAAAAAAAAATTGTCCTATAAAGTTAAACTAATGGTCATGAATTATATCATGCAAAAGATAAGGTAATTTAAATGTAAATCATGATGTGTAATATTCCCAATTAGCCTTGCTAATTGGAATATTTCATTTTTTGCTTTATTTTGCCGCTTTAGTCAGAAATAATAAATAAAGTGAGAAATAAGAGGGGTCACCTCACTTTAGTCACCTCACTTTATAATAAAGTGTTCTTTTCCTAGTAGATTGACGTTGTAACTTAGAGAGGGGGCCTTGGGGGTCCACATAAGCATGATGGGGGAGGCATCAGGCTGACCCAAGGTAAACTGCGCAGATCAAAGGAGAGTTAAGTTTTGGAGGGAGTTTGGCATTAGAAAAGGAGAGGTTCTCAC
>JAXQQM020063684.1:0-53551 GCA_034641835.2 Pinus albicaulis
ATGTTGTGGGAAAACAAGGAAACACACAGGATAATAGGAGAAATGTAACTGAAATTGAACAACTGAAAGATAAATCACTTAGAAACTTTATTGATGAAATTCTCCGTGCATACAAGCCTCTCGGGCCACCTCTTTTAACTAGACATGTTTCGTTATTTCGTTATTCAACTATATCTCGTTATTTACCTAAATTCTGTTATTCTAACTACATAGTAAATTTACATCTGTTGTCACATTTTTAACAAACTCCACCTTGACAACAGAAATCCTAATGCCCATTCATCATCTTTTCTGCAAGCCGAGAGAAGCAAGACACCATCTCAGCTTCTCTACTGTAACTGGCTTCGTGAATATATCTGCATGATTCTCCTGTGTGCGGACCTTCTTGAGGACTACTTTGTCGCCTTCGATTATATGTCTCACAAAGTGATACCTTACATCGATGTGCTTGGTCTTGTTGTGATATGTTGGATTTGTAGCCAAATGAATAGCGCTCTGACTGTCACAGAACACATTCACTTTCTCCTGTGTCCTTCCAATCTCATCAAGCAGACCTTTTAACCAGATTGCCTCTTTACAGGAATCTGAAGCAGCTATATATTCTGCTTCAGTAGTGGACAAAGCAACTGTTTCTTGAAGCTTTGACATCCAACTGATTACTCCACCTGCAAGAGTAAAAACATAACCTATAGTAGACCTCCTTTTGTCCAAATCACCTGCATAATCAGCATCCACATATCCGCAGACTGTACCTTCACGACCATCAAAGCTGATGCAATGGTCACTTGTGCCTCTCAAATACTGAAGCACCCATTGCACTGCTCGCCAATGTTCTTCCCCTGGATTTGCCATGAACCTGCTGACAACTCCAACTGCATGTGAAATGTCAGGTCTTGTAGATACCATCGCATACATTAAGTTTCCTACCGCATTTGCATATGGTACACGAGACATATATTGCTTTTCTTCATTAGTTCTAGGACTCAAATCCGAAGAAAGCTTAAAATGGGAAGCTAATGGAACATTAACAGGTTTCACATTGTTCATACCAAACTTTTCAAGTATTTTCTCCACATACTTCTGTTGAGATAACCAAAGCTTACCATTCTTCCTGTCTCTGTGTATCTCCATGCCCAAGATATGTTTTGTCGGTCCAAGATCCTTCATTTCAAACGTCCTAGACAGCTGAGCCTTTAACCTGTTGATTTCTTCCATGCTTTTGCTTGCAATAAGCATATCATCAACATACAACACCAAGATAATGAATATGCCATCGAAACTTTTGAAGTATACACAATGATCATACTCACTTCTGATAAAATTCTGGCTCATCATGAAGGAATCAAACTTCTTGTACCATTGCCTGGGCGACTACCTCAGGCCATACAATGATTTCCTGAGCTTGCAAACTAATCTTCTGTTGTGATCTTGTACAAAACCTTCTGGCTGATCCATACAAATCTCTTCATCCAAATCACCATGAAGAAAGGTTGTTTTAACATCTAACTGTTCTAACTCAAGGTCCAGTAAAGCAGTTAGTGCTAACACAGTACGAATAGAAACAAGTTTAACTACTGGTGAAAAGATCTCATGAAAGTCAATACCTTTAACTTGAGAATACCCTTTTGCAACCAGTCTCGCCTTATACCTTTCGATACTTCCATCAACTTTTCTCTTCAACTTGAAGACCCATTTGCACCCAACAAAGCTTCTCCCTTCAGGAAGTTCTACAAGATCCGAGGTATTGTTTTTGGCTAAGGAGTCCATTTCTTCTTCCATAGCCTTTTTCCATACCTCGCTATCTACATCATCAACTGCTTCCTGATAACAAGATGGTTCCCCATCTTCAGTAATCAATGCAAATGATGAAGCAGAGTCTTCATACCTTTTTGGTGTTCTTCTTTCCCTCGTAGACCTTCTTAGGGTGACTGGTTGCTGACTGGATTCTGAAATTTCTCCAGTTTCCTCTGCTTCTCCACCTTTTTCAGAAGTCTCTTCTTCCTTTCGACTTTCTGGAAAAGGTACAGTCTCCAATTGAATCTGCTGACCTGGCGATCCCTGCTTCTGTTCAACTTTTTCAACATCTGATTTTAAAAGAGATGATTCATCAAATGTTACATCTCTACTAATGACTATCTTCCGTGAAGTAGGATCCCACAACCTATATCCCTTCACTGAATAATCATATCCAACAAAGACACAACATTTTAATTTTGGATCTAATTTTGAACGCTGATTTCTAGGAATAAGAACATAGGCATCACAACCAAAAATCTTCAAATGCAAATAATCACAAGACTGACCCGACCAAACTTCTTCAGGAATTTGACAGTTTATTGCAACCGAAGGTGATCTGTTAACTAAATAACAAGCAGTAGATACTGCTTTTGCCCACAACTCCTTTTGCAGATTAGCATTACTAATCATGCTTCTGGCTCTTTCCATAAGAGTCTGATTCATTCGTTCAGCAACACCATTCTGCTGAGGAGTATAAACAGTAGTTTTATGTCTAACTATCCCTTAATCCTTACAAAATTGTTCAAATTCTAAAGAGGTAAATTCACCGCCATTGTCAGTTCTTAAACATTTGATTGATTTGCATGTTTTCTTTTCCACCATTGTTTTAAATTGTTTAAACACATTAAACACATCAGCTTTCTTTTTCAACATATAGACCCAAAATTTTCTGGAGAAATCATCAATAAAAGTTAAAAAAATACAAGGCACCTCCATAGGACACAGTAGGAGATGGTCCCCACAGATCAGAGTGAATATAGTCCAAAATCTGCTTGCTATTATGATTGCCAGACTTGAATCTTTGTTTACATTGTTTGCCAAACACACAATATTTACAAAAATCTGACTTCAAGGATTTCAAATCAAGAAGTAGCTTGCGATTCATCAGTACCTGAAGACCTTTCTCGCTCATGTGACCCAACAGCTGATGCCATAGACGAGAACCTTCTTCTGCTTTATCTGACACTATTGCTGCTTCACTAACTTGAGTGCTTCCCTTGAATCTGTACAGGTTTCCGACCTTTTCAGCCTTCATAACAACCAAGGCTCCTTTCGAGACTTTCAGCACTCCATTCTGACCTGTAAACTTATAACCATTCGAATCCAAAACTCCCAAGGAAATCAATTTTTTCTTTAGATCATGTACATGCCTAACATCAAATAAGGTTTTAATTGTACCATCATACATTTTAATTTTCACATTTCCAATCCCAAAAGTCTGACAAGATGCATTATTTCCCATGAAAACATAATTACCATCTACAGTTTCATATGATGAAAACCAATTTCGGTGCGGACTTATATGATGAGAAGCACCAGAGTCTAATAGCCAATAGTCAGCATCTTGTAAGATATTACATACAGGGAGTGCTTCAGCAATTAAAACCTCATCATCCATACCTGAATCGACCTGATTTGCTTCCTTGTTGTTTTCCGCCTCCTTCCGTTTCCAGCAATCCTTTTTAAGATGTCCCGATTTGTTGCAGTACCAGCATTTTGCTTTACTCTTCTTTCCGCCCTTTGACTTCGATCTGGAAGAACCTCTTGTCTTCTCCCCCCGTTCCTTTGACTGACCTCTAGCTACCATGGCTTCAGGTGCAGAAGTCTCAACGCTAGATTGTCTTTGTACCTCTTCAGACAAGAGAGCACCCACAACAAATTCAAATTTTAATGAATCGACAGTGCTCAAACTGACTGAGGTCACGAAGTGATCCCATGACTCAGGCAGGGAACACAACAAGGTTATTGCCTTGTCTTCGTCCTCCATCTTTACTTCCATATCGGACAACTGACAAATAAGCGTATTAAAAACATTCAAGTGATCTACAATTTTCGTACCCTCCTTCATCTGAAGGCTGTACAGTTGTCTCTTTAAATAGATTCTGTTAGTCAAAGATTTTGTCATATAGAGAGTTTCCAATTTCTTCCACAACCCTGCGATTGTACTCTCTCCAACAATATTGAAGAGTACTTCATCTGTCAAACATAACCGAACGGTACTGAGAGCTCGGGCATCCAAGTCCTCCCAGTTCGAATTTGACATGCTTGCTGGTTTTTTAGCTACCCCATCTAATGCCTTGTGCAACCCTTGTTGCACCAACAAATCCCTAACCTTCAGTTTCCACAGAGCAAAAAAAAATTTCCCGGTGAATTTCTCCACCTCAAATCTTGTGTTTGTCATTTTCACCATTTCTCCCTCCTAGGGTTTCAGATTTCCCTTCTTCTACAAATCAAAATTTCCACTCTTCTTCTAGGGTTCCAAGATTTCCCCTCTTGTTTGCAAATTTTCCTTTCTACTACTACGGTTTTATGAACAGAAAACTGAACTGAGCCCACAGAAAAATTATAAAAAAAACCTTCAATTTTAATTTTTGCTCAGAAAATTTCTTCACAATTTCTTTTAAGTCTGCTCAAAAAAATTCTTCACAATTTCTTTTAAAAACTGCTCAAAAACTGTACTCAGATTTTTCCTGAAACCCTACCAATTTTTGTACTCAGATTTTTCTTGAAACCCTACCAATTTCTTTAATATGCTCAGAAAAAACCCTACTCAGATTTTAAAAAACCAACAAATTTTCCGAATGCTCAGAAAAAATCCTACTCAGATTTTCTGAAAATCGATTGTTTTTTCTACTTCTCACAGTAAATTTAAAAGGAATACCCGTTTTCTCCCCGATACTAGCCTATGCAGTCTTTGATTTGCTCGATAGCCACTATCTGACAGCAATCTGCAAACTTGTTGTGTCTGTAATCGGTAACCTCGTGCTTCTTTCTTTCTGACACTTCTTTCTCCAACTTCGAGCAATCTCACAGTCGATTACTAAGGGCAGAGTATCCTGACGCAATCTCTCTCGCTTGGCTTCAAAAAATTTCTTCAACGGCCTCCACCTTTCAGGATGGCTCCAGCGGCCTCCTTTTTTCAGACGGCTCCTCTCACGGTCTTGACACGGCCTCCACCCTTTGACGCTGTGCAAAGTGCAATCAGCCTCCCTTCTTCAAAGTGCAATCGACCTCCCTTCTTCAGCGGTTTGTCGACCTCCCTTTGCATTCGGCAGCTGGTTTATTTTTTTATTATTACAGCAACGGAATCAATGGAACCTCAACGGCGGACAGCTCCTCTTCTCCAACAGCGTTTTGTTCCACTGCGTCTCTCTGACGGTTGTGCTCACAGCCTTTTGTCTCTGTCACGGCTCTGCTCACGGCTTGCTTCGTACAGTGGACAATGGGCTCAATCTTCAGGCAGCCTCTCTCGATTAGCTCTGATACCACTTGTTGTGGGAAAACAAGGAAACACACAGGATAATAGGAGAAATGTAACTGAAATTGAACAACTGAAAGATAAATCACTTAGAAACTTTATTGATGAAATTCTCCGTGCATACAAGCCTCTCGGGCCACCTCTTTTAACTAGATATGTTTCGTTATTTCGTTATTCAACTATATCTCGTTATTTACCTAAATTTTGTTATTCTAACTACATAGTAAATTTACAACTGTTGTCACATTTTTAACAAACAATCTTAACAACAAGGGATGGGGAAATAACTCAAATGCGACACTTAAAGAAAATACTATAAAAATCGAATTAGTTATGAACTTGACTAGAATGTGGGTCTAGAAAACCACTTAAATTATTTTTGAGATCTGCTTTAAAGAGCTTAGGAAAAACTAATTATATTTTTTAAGTTTTTTAATGTTTATTTGCATATAACGAAATTAATCTAAATAACATAAATAAGAGCAAGTTTAATAAACTATCTTTTTGAATATTAGAAATGAATGTTGATTCACTCATATTAAATAAATAACAAATTTGTGTTAATAAAATAACTCAACAGTGCATCTACCTGATCATTTCAGAAGAAATGACATAAGCACATTCCAACATTCAGAGTGTGTGTGTGTGTGTGTGTAACGATGGAGGAAAATACCATCAATGCCTTTTAAATAATTAAAAAATCAAACATTACTCAAAACACATCATTCAATAAATATCAATCCCTGATTGGTCTTCAAAAATGTACTGTAAAATATTGATTATAAAATTAGAGTTTTAAAGTGCAACACTTTCCAACTCTCTTAGAATTGTGATTTGAGAATAAAGATCCCACAATAATATAAATTCTTTCTACTTTGGTTCAACCTCCATGCTCTTTTCCACGGACCCTCTATTTATAATCAAAGAGTTTAATTTTAAAACAAAATAAAATAAAATAAAAAATTGATCAAAAAGTTTAATTTTAAAACAAAATAAAATAAAATAAAAAAATTGATCAAAAAGTTTAATTTTAAAACAAAACAAAATAAAATAAAATAAAAAATTGCTTCTTGAAAGTTTCAAGAAATTTTCTTTTCTGATTTCTTGGGATTTGAATAATCCTTTCTTTCCTATCTACAAACTCAATCCATGAATCTTGAAGCTCCATGTGGTAACAATCTTCTAAAATTCTACATAAAACATTCTCAAAATTTATTACTAAAAATATATCATAATTTAAAAAAAAAAAAAGCAATCTAAAATAATCAAAGCTTTTTTTCAGAAAGAAAAAAACGCTGAATATATTAAGAATATATACAGTACATGTTCAAGATAATCTCCACTGTGTGAGCTACACATTGAGAAGACCACCATCGTTGCCCAGTAGAATATTGCTCATGTTTGAGCAAAAACAAATAAAGTGGGCAGCCACATCGACAGGTCATGATCCGACCCGTATAACAAATGCCAACAGGGAATGGAAGTCAGGAAATAATGAACATAGAAACAAAACAATTCCAGTATCCTGTTGCTGTACCAATAAAACAAAAGAAAAGCATCTTTCACAATGATGCTGAAAAAAGATTAGAAAGATAATCTCGTACAGCATAGATGATGAAAATATAAAGATGCTGATCGGAGCAGAATGATGAAAGAAACAGGAATAGATATTATAACAATCATGCTCGCCTGATAATCACGCTCGCTTGCAAAATATTCCGGCTCGCTTGTCATGAGGATATTTCGCGCCATGTCCAATCCTGGGAAGTGTGAGAGACATGTGCGAATATGCGAATGGAACCAAAAGTGTAGATGATCATAGGAAGATATGCAAACGATAAAAAGATCAGAGACCCTGCCCTGAATAGATGAGTATTCACGCTCGCCTGTGGAAGATATCTAATCCATATAGTAAACAAAACATAAGATTCCCGAACCCAATCTATCCGACTGTAGAGAAACAAAAGAGATGATGCCTCGCCAGAAAGAGGTGATTATCATATATACTCCCTGCATAAACGGCCAAAACAAAAACAGCTCCAAGTATGATGATAAAAAGCTTATGACAGTAATATTAAGGAAGAGGAATGTCCTGTATATCAATCATAGAGCCTCTTATGAAATGAGCGACCTTTAATATACCAAAATCCTCCAGCAATCCTTTCTTTGACAAACGATCAGCTCTGGTGTTGAGTTCGCGATATATATGCTGAAGAGGGGGGCAGCCCAACTGATTCCATAACGTTCTGGTCCTGTCCATCCATCCTTGAAGTAGCGGGGAATCCATATGAGCCTCGCCAGATAACCATCCAATCACCAGTTTCGAGTCCCCATAAATGCCTGCAACCTGTAATTGAAGATCATATGCAATGAACAATCCCCCCCATAAAGCCATGACCTCCGCCTTATTATTGGACCCAGTACCCCCATTCCAGTGAATGTGAAAACGTTCCATTTCAGAAATCTTGATCCAAGCCCCGCATCCAGTAGTATCGTTTGCAGCAGCTCCATCAAAGAAAATAGCAGGGACCATTATGTGATGGGGTCGAATACGCCTCGAGCCATCAGAAACATCATTTAAAACTGTAGGAGAAATGTCCATCCAAGATCTAATGGCAGAGTATATTTTGTGGATCTGGAAGGGGATCCGGTCAAAAATCCATCTGTTTCTGGCGAGCCAAATCTCCCAGATGAAAAAAAAAGGCAGCGACCTGAATGTACTATAAGATTTGTCCCATTCAGTTGCAGTGGTAATGAAATCTACGGGGCTCCATGCCGGATCCGGGAAGATAAATCTGAAAAAATTCCATATCTGTAATACCAAAGGGCATGTGAAAAATATATGAGAAATAGACTCATCATCAGCGAAGCAGAAGACGCACAATCCAGGACCTTGGTGACCACGCCTTTTTAAATTATCCCATGTAAGAATGCGACCCTTCCAAGTGAGCCACCCGAATATCGTGATCTTAATGGGAATATTTCTTTTCCAAAAGATTCTGAATGCGCTTGGACTCTGCATGGGGACAGCCAGAGAAAAATAGGACTGATATACCTCCTTCACTATAAGGGACATGTTTCTCGTAGGACCACCCCATACCATTTGATCTCCCCCTGTAGCATAGCAGAATCCCGCTCGTCGAAGAGAGTCCCGAAAGTTGTTCCATTCAACCTCCATATCATCCTGTAGTCCAATTTGATCCGATGTCTTGAAGATAGGAGCTGCATTCGTCCAACATAGGATAATCTGAGAAAGAAAGTGAATACCCCTTACAGCAAGAGCGTGGATAAGATGAGGAGATGGACCCCCATCCATTGGCAATTGCAAAGGCGCGGCTCCAATGGGAATGAAACCGCCATCCCGAAAATGCCACCGCAGACGTGGAGCAATCAGAGGAATAATCCGTCTGAAGCTACGCCAAATACAAGAAATGTGGCGCGGAAAAGAGAAAGTATTGCAGCTGATCATAAGCAGGGCATTTTCCGAAATATACTTGGCCTTATTTATATCATACCATAATCCCGGGATGGTGATAGCCCGCCAGAAATATTTCGACAACAGAGCATAATTAAAAAGCCTTGAATCTAAAATGCCCCACCCCCCCCAATCCTTTGGAGAACATATATCTTTCAAACAGCATAAATGATATTTTTTTTCCAAATTGGCACCACCCCATATAAAGTTTGAAATGATACTGTTCATTTTGGCAATGATACCTGCAGGGATGAAAAAAAGATGAGCCCAAAAGACATACAACTGTGAAAGTACCGATTGGACCATGATATACCTGCCACCCTTCGAAAGCCACCTATGATTCCATCGCTGAATCCTCGCCTTGAATCTATCAATAATCCATATCCAGTCCCTATTTTTATATCCGCATGGCTTAATAAAGAACCCCAAATACTTAAACCCATCTGATAGATGACGCTTAGAGATGCCCATAAAATCCGCAATGAACGAAATCTCCATTTCGTCACCATAGTCAAATAAAAGGAAGGATTTCCCACAATTGATGGAAAGACCAGTAGCATTCTTGAAGCGTCGAAACATAATGTGAATATAAAACCAATGATTCCGACGCAAGTATCCAAACAGCAATAAATCATCCACAAATAAGGAATGCGAGGTAGAGATCGAATTTGAGAAAGCATACCCTTTAATAAAACCTCTCTGTTCAGCAAAAAGCATCAGCCTACTGAGCCCGTCCATCACCAATATGAAAAGAAGGGGGGAGAGAGCGCATCCTTGACGCAGCCCCCTTCCAGCTTTGAAGAACCGCGATGGGAAACCATTAACAATGACTGAATATCGGACATTTGTAACACATGACATGATCCATCTCAAGACTCGAATAGGGAGGCCAACCTTGAGCAGCAACAGACGGATGAAAGCCCAATCCACTGAGTCATATGCTTTAAACAGGTCAACCTTCATAATTAAAGCTTCTTCCTTTGATGAATGAATAGAATGTGCTACCTCCTGAGCAATAGCAATCGCGTCATGGATTGACCTACCGCCCAAAAACCCATACTGCTCCCTAGAAATGTTGGCAGACAAAACCGGCTTGATACGTTCGGCAATGATTTTAGAAGAAAGCTTGTATAGCAAATTGCACAAGGAAATGGGCCTAAATTCCGCAAAAGTCTGCGGATCCGAGGCTTTAGGGATGAGTGCAATAAAGGTCGAATTGAGGTTGGCCGGCATGTATCCCCTGCAGCGAAACATCTCCAGCATTTCCACAATCTCGTCACCCATAATATCGAAAAAGTGAAGAAAAAATTCAGATGGCCAACCATCAGGGCCCGGACACTTATCAAGTTTAAAAGACTTCAGGACCTTTAAAGCTTCTTCCCTTGAGATAACCCTATCCAGAACCTCAATGTCATTCTCAGCGAAAAACGAGGGGAATTGATCCAGTACCCATGCCTGGTCCGGGTCTTCTATAGACTGGTCGACAGAATAGAACTTGGAAAAATAGGAGAAAGCCTCATTATGAATATCAGTCATAGAAAAAGCATATTCACCATCTTCCTTCCGAATACGCCATATAGCGTTTAGATTGCGTCTGGCATTTGCTGTTCTATGAAAGAATTTAGTATTATGATCACCGTCCTTAAGCCAGAGCATACGGCTTTTTAAACGCCATGAAATCTCTTCAATGCGAAGGATTTCGCGTTTCCTTGAACCAAGTTCCTGTAATAAACCCAATTGAACAGCATCCGGAGACCGGGAAGCAAAAGAGGCGAATATATCATCCATTTTGGCATTTATGTCAGACAGCTCCTTTTTGAGTAAAGATTTCTTCTGAATTTCCCATGCCTTGGACGCCTGTTTGACACGATTCATTTTGTAGTGGAATCGATCCCATCCCGATAGACCAGTCCGATCATAGTTCTGCACCCATATGCTGTGGACCAGTTTGGTGTATTCCGAATCCTCTAACCAGACCCGATTGAATTTAAAAGGACGTCCTCGAACCACTGAATCTGACTTCCATGACAGTCGAATAGGCATATGGTCAGATATATTTGAGCTAATGACATCTGAGCGAATCTGACACCATCGATCAATAATGTTGACGTGGACCATAGCCCTATCCATTCGCTTGGCTATAAACTGATCACTAGCTCTTTTATTGGTCCAAGTTGGTAACAGAGGATTTGGGCGAATATCAAACAAATTAAAACTGTATAGCAAATCATTTATGATTGGAGAGATAGAGTCCACCCTAGCATGTGCGCCCCATACTTCATCCGGTCGTAGAGCAATATTGTAATCCCCCATCAATATAAGATTATGCAATGCAAGAATACCAGATGCAGCAAAGCGCTGCCAGAAAGATAATTTGTTCCTGTATGGGGCATATAAATTAATAATATAAACAGTGTCCTTTATACCCCTAATATGACCCGCCAGTAATATACCCCCGAAAAACTTATAGGCACCAAAAGATGCCATACTGGGATTCCATATAGCTATGAGACCACCCGAATGTCCTACTGCATCCACAGCCGCAGCCATCCATCCCACCTTGAAACTGAGAAACGACTTAATAGCCTTCTCCCTGGAACATAGAGTCTCTTGAGCTAGAAAAATGAAAGGATCACCTGATGACAGAATCTCACGAAGGCAATGTGACTTGGGGGCATCGCCCAAACCCCTGATGTTCATGGAGATTATGTGATTCATCTAGACTCAGGTTCCGGGTGGCATGCTCTAAGCGCCCGAGAGTCATATAGTGGACCATCACTGATCGATATCGGGATCTCAGTGAGGTTTTCATCTTGACCAGTAAAAAGGGAAATAGCTTTGAATTTTCCTTTGGATAATCTACTAGCACCCTTAGACAGAACATTATCGTTGGGCTTCCTTCCCTCTGAGGCTGGTGGCCTATCAAAGACCGTAAGGGCTGCTATATCGATATTTGGATCTGCTAGAATGGCCTCAAGGTCAGATTCTATTGTGTTCCTGGGAGAGTCCTGATCATTAATGGATTCTGAATATGCAGGAGGAATATCGAGAATGGTATGAGGACTAGACGAGGGCCCCGGATTTGAGTGGGAGGACTCACCAACCTGAAAATTTAAAGAGGGGAAGAGAGGAGGATCTTCCGAGGAGGTATGCTGAGACGCCGTGGCAACACCCCTAACAAAATCATCCACATAGGCGAAGGTAGGGGCAACAGGACCAGAAGGATCATCGTAGTTGACTGTATCTAAATGGACAGGGACAGAAGAAGGATGGTCGGGCAAGTGATCAACGGCATTCGCCAAAGGGACATCAGAAGCAGGAGAATGGTTTGACTCGGGGGACAAAACCCGCTGATGATTTAACACCCCATCCGAGGTATCCAGAGCAGTAAAAAAACCATCATCTTCAGAGATATGGTGACAAGGGTTACCTGTGCAGCCTTCCGGAGATGGTTTTGGATCATGAAGCTTGCTTTTATCAACCCTTCTGGCAGAAGCATCAGCCCGATGCATCCTGAAACGATAGGGGCAGTTTTCCCTGAGGTGACCAGTACGGTGGCAAATGAGACACCGGAAGGGAATACCCCAGAAATCGATACGCTGGCGATGCTTTCTGTGTCCCCATACAAGATCTATATCACCAGGCAAGCCACCAGTGTACTCGAGCTCCACTAAAATCCAAGCTATACGTTTATCACAGGCCCCAATGATGCTTGGGTCAATATACTTTGTTTTGCCAACTGAATCACCAATCGCCTGTAACGCCTTCATGGTCCAGAATTCCAGAGGGAGGCCAGGCAACTTCATCCATATAATGCGATTGCGGGGCGCCTCTTGCACCGGGTTGAAACCAACGTACCATGGAATTAGTTGCATGAAGCTACGTCCACGAACCCAAGTGCGACTGGTGATCTTGTAGACATCCTTGGCATCAACAAAATGAACACTAAACCACCCGTTAATGAGGACACTGACAATAGGCGTGTAACCTAATATAGTCTTCCAGTTCTTTTTAATCCACGCAGCAGTGTCGAATTCACAGCTCTCCGGAAAAAGCCATCTGCCGATCACCTCTCTTTTCTGTAAACTCGACACCCGCTTGCACAGATCATCAAAATCTAAGCTCACCTCCTTAATTTCCATGTTGATCTTAAAACAGGTCTTCCGATTCTTTCGTCGGACGCCTCGCTTCTGGTAATATCCACCTATGGGTCCTTGCACATCAAAACCAGAAACATTAAGCCCTTGCTTGATAATAGAATCATCAACCTCATCACGTCGAGAATACTCCTTCTGCTTATGAGAAGGAATGCTACTTTTCTTCTGTCCTATAGATCCCGCCATAAGGACTGATGATCGTACACTACGCAAGCAGGAAAGGTGGCAAAATCAAGAGGGCGACCCTCGACAGCTGGCACGGACAAGGATGGGCGGAATAATCACGCATGGAAGATCGAAGAAAATAATAAAGAAACATCAACTGGACCAAATTAGATTATGCAGAGGATATCATGTACTTAGGACGCTGCCTTTGGAATGCAAATTGGGAGTAGAAAAGCCCAGAGACATGATAGGAGAGTTGTCAATAAGATCATCGAGAATCGCCGCCGTGAGGTGATGTCAGAGGAATGAGACAGGGATTTGAAAAAAAAAATCGGAGTGTCTGATCCACCAGCATAAAAGATAAGGGTAAGAGTAAATGCCCGCCACCAAAAGCCAAATTTTTATCCTCCCAAGAGAGCGTGATGCATCACTTCCCATAGAAAAATGATAATAAAATGAATCAAGGACATTGTGGAGTCTGAACGATCAGAAAACCATAAAAACCCACCCAATCTACCCAAGGCGAGTCAGAATAATGCGGATAGGAGCAGTAGGTAGGTGAGGATGGATAAGAAGTTAAAGGAGTGTTTAGATAAACGGATCTGAATTCAAATTTTCCGGCAAGGGAAAGAGATCGGCGGCAAAGACGACCCCTCGGAAAACCCAGAGAGAGGAAATAATGTTATGGTGAGCACCAGCACCAGCACCAGCATCCCGGGAAGTTCCACCATCTTTTGCGGAATCTGTAACTAAAACTTTTGCATGGTCTTGATATATTAAAGGAAGTAGACACCTTGTTCCTTACTAAAAACCATAGACGAAAAAATCCAATCCGGAAAAGAAATGAATCAGAGGACCCTGGCTGCGCAATCGGAGATGTAGGAATAACTTCACTGTCTGATCCTCCGACCATTTATAAAGTGAATCTGGTAAATGGAGCAAAGAATAATGGCAGCAATCATAAACAAAAGGATTAGAATAGCGATCTCCACACCCTCCCCTAGAGTGTGACTCTCAGAATATTGCATTGTGTTGTCATCCAGTAGCACATTTCATTAAGGATCATAATTCATTGCAGCGAGTTGCTAACAACAAGAAGTGATCCTCAGAACATTCATAACATCCCGGAAACATTCATATGAAACATGGCACGAAGGATCAGAACAAAACCATTCCAGCAAGAAAGAGATATTCTAAACACCAGAAGGGAGTATTCCACACACAGCCAGTGCATTCCATCATAAGCAGTATAAGACACATCCAAAAGTGGTATGAATGAAGTGTTCACAACCACTAGTAGAAAGGAAAAATACAATGCTTACAGGAAAATCCAAAGAGCACCGAAACCTCCGGCCATATTTCCTTCAAGCACAATCCATGGATGTTCTTCCCGGCTGCTACCTGGACGAACATACAGCATATCCATAACGCAGTTACACAGATGATGGACAACCTCAATCACTGGAGCAGCCGCCAAGTTTATAATCAGTCAATATAATGATGGAGTTATATGTCTTGAAATACCATTACCAATTACAACAAATACCTAATCGAAGCTAATCACTCAAGGAAAACTTGACTCCTATAAATTAGCAATAAAATCCAAAATCTGAGCCAAATCATTTTTTGTTGTTGTGATTTTGATAGGCAAATAATGTATTGAAGAGATCAACGCAACAAGATCAAGTTTTATTTCCTGAAAATCACTTAGAAAAATAAATTTAATAAAAAAATAGTCATTTTTCTGTTGAATTTCTGGGTAGTTTTGATTGCAGATTTTTTAAAATAAATGTTTTTGGATTATTGTCCTCGATTTCCTCTTTCCAGCGAGCTATTCTGGACTTGATTTCGTGCCCTGTAGCTCAAGATATCCCCTCCGGAAATTGGAGTCTTATAATAACTCATGCACAATTTGTAGAATAGTTTGTGCGATTTGTCGAATAGTTAAGAAAAATCAGTGCTTGTTCTTTTATAAGGTTTGATGTGTGTAATATTATTTGAATGAAATGGGAAGTAAGGAGGAAGACATGGGAAGTATAGAGATGATGGGGTATGGGATGGAGATTTAAAAATTATTTTTATTATAAATTTAAAATAAAATAACAAAAAATTGAAATGAATAACAAACATATAGTATAGTCAGGAGGTTGGGAAAAACAAAATGATTTGACAAGGAAAAATAAAATGATGTAAGAATTAAATTATCTCGAATTTAATCACAACTTCTCAACTTCTTATTAGTATAAAAATTAAATAATTAAATAATTAAAAAATATTTAAATTGGCTTTTGTGACTTATAATTTGTATCGAAAAATTTTCGGTGATAATCATATATGAACATATTTTGTTGACATATGGTGATAATCACATATGAACATATTTTGTAGACATATGAACATTTGCATTGAATATGATAAGGTTATTGCAAGGATTGACCACTTTCATCATCGTAAATTAAGGAAAGCGGAAAGCATTAGAAATCGAAAAAAGAAAAAACACTGGTGAACCTTAATAGAGATGATGGGTGGAGTGTTAGCAAATGTTGGATTCTAGCGCTTCATTCTTAGTTCAGTTATTATTTTAGCGTCCCTCTCCGTTTTTCCTCCCTTAATCCTCCTTTTTATTAACTTTTTATATGAATATTAACATCCTCTAATTTTCATTTCACAATTATCTATAAATTAAATTAAAACATTTTTAATAATATAATTCATTATTATTATACTATATAAAAACTATACCCTAAAAATGAATTTATAGAATATAATATTTTAATTAACTAAATAAATTTAAAATATAATATAATAATACAACATATTAAAATTATATAATTTAATACTAAATAAATTATATTTATAGAATATAATATTTTAATTAACAAATTACATTTAAAATAAAATATAATAATATAACATTTTAAAATTATATAACTGAATACCAATAAATTAAATATATGAATATGATATATTGTAAATTATATTAAAATAATATAATTATTAATTCATATTTACATAGAATGAATTAAATAATTTATTTTTTCCTTTCCAAGTCAAACTAGTCGTTATATTATAACGACTAATTGGAGCTTTTCTTCAGTTTCCATGATCTGATTTCTCATCTTGTCCTTATGATGAACCACACTAGCTAGTTCAAAGTGCATTATATTATAATGGCTAATTGAAGAAATCATCTTGTCCTTATGATGAACCACACTAGCTAGTTCAAAGTGCATTATATTATAATGGCTAATTGGAGCTTTTCTTCAGTTTCCATGATCTGATTTCTCATCTTGTCCTTATGATGAACCACACTAGCTAGTTCAAAGTGCATTATATTATAATGGCTAATTGGAGCTTTTCTTCAGTTTCCATGATTTGATTTCTCATCTTGTCCTAATGATGAACCACACTAGCTAGTTCGAAATGCATCGACAAAATATGTGATTATGTGATTATCACCGAAATTTTTTCGATACAAATTAAAAATTAATAAAAAAACAGTTAAAAAATACAAATTTCGAAAAGCTATATTTTTTTTATATTGTTGGAAATGTCTCAACAAGGCAAAGATGATGGAAATCTCAAAAATGACAAAATAAGAAAACCAAAAATCACTAAAAATAGGAATCCAAATGCAAAGGAAAGCGATATTTCAAAATTTTATATGAATGACCCTTCATTTTTCTCAAAAATAAAAGGGGCGACAACACCCCCCAAATACTTGGGGTGTGCATTTGGGTTCTTTGGGGAGATGTCCAACATTATGGTTATTTTTTGAGCTCTATGGTGTACTCTTGCACGCTTTGCCCCAACTTTTGCTTGAATTAGTGCCACCAAATCCATTGGTCCTCTATGTACCCAATAAGGTAAAATTGTGACTTAATGAGTGTTTTGAAGTCCTCTCACTTAGTCACTATAGGCTCTCCATCCAATCTCAGGGTCTTTGTGTGGCTTTCCCACGGAGTTAGGGCATGGCCCTCTAATTTCAACTGTGCAAAAGAAATCTTTTGTTCTCCCTCAATTTGATGGGCACTAAAATACACTTTCAATTGTTGCAACCAATGACTTAGCTTAAGAGTGTCGATCTCCCTATGGTACGGTTTGATATCAACCTTTGCTTCCATTTTGAACAGGGGTTGTAATTGATTCACGACATTTGAACTAGGATGATCTTTTTTGGGTTCTTTCTTCGATTGGTTCTCTGTTTCTTCTTAATATCCTAATCCCCCTTCTCATTTGTCATATGCATTAGAACCCCCATCTTCTACGAATATCTCAAGCTTATTTCCCAGGGCCGCCATGAGGAGATTTACATTATGATTTGTATCTGCGACTTCTTGTTCCAACCACGAAAATATCTCCTCTGCAGCATCACGAGGGTTATTCACGGATTCATCGGTCATGATTAGGGTTTTACAACTTTTGGCCCAATCGATCTAAATCCCCTGCAAACCTCCACAATATAACCAAAGATACATGCTTTGATACCAATATGATATGTAAACTATCGTGGATATTACACTAGATAGTTTGTCACAACATATCTGATTAAATTACACTTAAATTTTCCAAAATATACACTCTTGTAGTTTTATATATCTTTAAACTTATAGATCTATAGATTATTGTTAATACTATGTGCATGTGAATTAAAATTATGTTGAAAATAGAGAAAGACAAAATTAAAACTCACAAACACATTTGACATGTGATATGGCCTAGGAAACCCTTTCTAGAGAAAAGCCCAGTTAGAAGATGAGGTTGATTCGTTCTCTTTTGTTGAATGGAAATATGGTTGCAAGTTCAAAGAAGTATGTCTTGTAGCCCATGGGTTGTTCTAGTGCACAAATCCACTCAGTGTGCTCTACCTCCTATCCCTCTTGGCTATTTTTCGCTCAGTTATGGAACAAATGCACTTGAAATAATGGAACCCCCTTTCCCCCTAGTGGCTCGATTATAACACAACCTGATAGCCTACTAGTGGTTAGGTTTGACTACCTCAACTCTTAACTAAAATTACAATATAAACTCTTCTAAAATCTTCTACATCAGGTTGCTAGCCCCTTTTTCATGAATAATGGGGATTGGCATGGCATCCTTTCGAATTATGGTGGTGAAAACAAGAAGGTCAACTTTTGTGTGGCATAAATTTTGCATACAAACTCCGATCAACGTGATTTGGCGTCGGTGAAAAAGTCTCTGTGTGTAGAATAGGATAAAAAGGTGTGGCACTAAAGCAACAAAGTTTTATCCCAAAAAATGTCATTTGATGCCTCGAAATGCTCCCAGGAGTTTTCAGGCCCCAATTTCCCTAATTGGCTCCCATCGGTAAAAATGGTCCTAAGAGTTAATTCCTCCATTGTTTCCACTCTAGAAGCATCGAGATTGATGACAAACAATGTAATGATCCAATCCAAATCAAGCTTCTTCCCAAAAAAAGCCTCCTTGAGAGCTTCCTTCCCAAAACTCTATGTGCACTCTTGTTCTGCAAGTACACTGCAGTGTAATAAGCCTCGGTCCAAAGAAAAAAAGCTAGCTTTTGATCATGAAGCATGGCTCTCGTTGCCCCAATTATGGTTGTGTTCTTCCTATCTACAACCCCATTCTACTGTGGGTTGTAAGGAACTGTCAACTCTTTCTTGATGACTACTCTCACACAAAAGTTCTTAAACTCATTGGTGATATACTCGCCCCTATTGTCGAACCTCAACACCTTGATCTTCTTACCTGTTTGGTTCTCCACAAGATTTTTGCACTCTTGGAACCTCACCCTTGGTCTTCGTAAAGTATCACCCCTATTGTCAGACCTCAACGCCTTGATCTTCTTACTTGTTTGGTTCTCCACAAGAGTTTTTCACTCTTGGAGCCTCACCCTTCGTCTTCATGAAGAAAATTCAAGTCTTCCTGGAGAAGTCATCAATGAAAGTGACATAATACTCATATCCACTCAATGATACAAAAGACATAGGACCACAAACATCAAAATGAATCAAATCAAGAAGCAATGTTACCCATCACTACTTGGAAAAGCAATCTTGGTGTACTTACCCAAAATACACCCCCTGCACACATTTCAGTTCTCAGTATTGAAATATGGTAACCCCATAACAATCTCTCTCAATACTCTCAAAGCCCCATGGTGAGAGTGGCAATCCTCCTGTGCCAAAACTCACACAAATCACTAGTTAGTTGAAACATGAACCTGTATAACTTCCCATGACGAACTTCAATCACTTTGGGCAAAGTGATACCTGATCCCTTAGGATAGATGAGAAACTACCAATCACAGAACACCAACTCATACCTCGTGTCCTCATTAGTGGGAACTTATAGCAAGTTCTTTTTCAACCTCGAAACATATAAGACCTCCATCACTCTCATGGGACTTTGTGACTCCCTTAAAATGATACAATCCCAATACCAGTTGCTCTAACTATATATGGAGTCATCACCAAGCACCACCTAGAGATCTATAGTCTTAGTAACATATATAAAGTGCTCCCTAACACATGTCATATGGCATGAAGCTCCACTGTCAATGTAACATAAATTGGAGGATGTCTTGCTAATGAAAAGAATAATCACTAAGTTAAACTCCCTCTCAAACTTTGTGGAAAACTCATCCACTTGAGCTAAAGCTACAACATTCTTCTTGTTGTTGTTAGGACACATAGTTGCATAGTGTCCCATCTTTTGACAGGAAAAGCATCTCACTTTGTCCATGCCCTTCTCCTTCTCCTTTTGCTTACCCTTCTACTTGGTCCCACTTGTGTTACCCTTCTTGGACTTCTCTTTGCCTTTTGCCGCAAGAGAAACAATTTCCTCGTCATCCCCACCATGTTGGCTACCACTCTTGGCATTTTGTCTTATCTTTTGTTGATGAAAATCGTCCCACGATCTCCCCCAAATTGAAATTTTTTCATGGGCTACAATCCCATCAATAAAGACATCCCACTTCTTGGAAAAAACACTCAAGACAAATCTAACCAGCTATTTTTCTGAAATGACCTCTCTCACAACTTTCAACTCATCTCTCGCTTGAGTGATTTTAGTGAGGTATGATGAAACTGTGTTGGTCTTGTTCATTTTGGTTTTCCTCAGTTTTTCCTGCAATACCATTTTCATGTTCTCATTAGTACTTTGGTAAAGCTTTGTTAAGGACTCCCATAACTCAAAAGAAAATACCTTCGCCGAAACATGGGGAATGAGGTGATTTATGATGCCATCTAAGAGAAGTCTCTTTGCCTTGAAATTTTTCTTGTCGAATTTTTCCCACTATATTGGATTAGTGGGAGGTATCACTACCTTCTCAACAATGTCCCACAACTCACATTCTTGAAGCACCAATACAAACCTCTCCTTCCATGGACAGAAATTATCAACCCCCATTTAACCTATCCTCAACCCTCAAACCTATTGCCATTAGACTTGTTCAACCCAACACAATCTCAGATCTATCCAAAGGTAAACAATTGCTCCCTCTCAACCACAAATCCCTATTTATTCGTGTTGATCTACTTGTTGTTTGGTCACTTTCTCAACAATTTTGGCCACCAAGCTTCGATACCATGTAAGAATTTTTCACTTAGACCCAACCTCGTTCCAATTTTCATGGAATTTCATCAAGTTTAATGCCCAACTCACATATTAATTGTTGTCGTCATAAAAACTTGTAAATTTCAAAATTAAAACACAAGAGCCTAATCTCTTTCTTGTTGAGAAAAAAGAGTAGTAAACACACAAAATTTTGTCACAAGAATTTTTGGGCAATAGCCCCTGAAAAAATATTGAAGGGAAAACTAGTGAAAGAGAGGAGTTATTTTTTATTTCTGAGATAAATTTTATAGCAATAAAAATCCAACAATAAATGCAAACTTACGCCTTGGAAACCATGCCCATTTTTCCTAGAAATTCATGCTAGAGTTCCTCCTTAAATTTTGTGCTTTTGTTGCCTCAATTTTTGTGCCCTCCTTACTCAAAATTTTGTGCAACTTGATGTATGAATAGACAACAATAAATGTTGTATGAACTTTTCAATTTTTGTGCCCAGTTGCCTCAAAACTTGTACCCACTTTGCCTCGAATTTCATGCTAAGTCAAACTACAATTAATGCAGCGGAAACCCCTTGAAATTCGTGCCACTACCCTCATGCTAATTTTTTTGTTGTACAGCCTGAGCATTTGGTGCACCATATGCTCCTTGATTTCTATGTTGTAATTGCCGTACAATTACTAGAAGTGTGCCTTGATTTGTGTTGTAACCTGCCTCAGAAATCATGCCCTCTCCTTGGGAATTGTGCCCTCCTTGCTTCTGTAGCTCCTCTTTTCTTTTGAGCAAATTCTCCTTGTTGCTTTCTTCTCATTCAAAACTCATGAATGACAATGGTGCATTTTCCTCCCTTGAGATATCTTTTTGTTTTCCTCATGAAGAGTAACCTAACCCTAAGATCCAATGGTTGAGATTTGATCTTAGCAACTGAGATCAAGGGTGGGGATTTAATCTCTCATTGACCAATTTAAGTCATTTTTTCATTTAATTTACAAAAATTTACTTTATGACTTTATATCTCATAAAATCACATTAACTTTATATCTCACAAAAGTATGTCAAGAGCTCATGTTGGACACCTTTTCCTACACTATACACCAAGCCATAAGAACACTTATCCTTGGTATAGTTCTCTAACATAGTGAAATTTAAATACAAATATGAATACAGTTTAATATGACAGAACATATAACTAAAAAATTTAGAGAGACTTTAAAAATACACATTTTATATAAACATGAAAATATATATTTTGGGAATTTTGCTTCTGTGATCCATAAATTGTATAAAAAAATCTTTTCGTTATAATCACATCTAAGAATATTTTGTCGACGCATTTCAAACCAGCCAATGTGGTTCATCATCAAGACAAATGAAATGCTCGCTGGTTTGAAATGAGTCAACAAAATATTCTTAGATATGATTATAACCAAAATATTTTTTTCTACAATACATATTTTGTTTTAAATTTTAAAAGTTATAAAATATTTATTAATTCTTTAAAATTAAAAATAATATTCATTCATTTTTAAAAACAATTTAAAACATATCTCAAATTTTAAACTATAATATCCTTTTGATCTCTACATTAAAAATTCAAAAAACAATTAGTACATAGATAACGCAAAATTACAAATGGAACACCAATATATTAAATATAAAAAATTGAAATCATAAATTAAATACTATAATATTCTTTTGATCTCCATATTAAAAACTCAAAAAACAATTAGTACATAGATAACACAAAATTACAAATGGAACACCAATATATTAAAAGTTCAAACTCCCAGCCTCAAGATTCACAACATTCACAAAACAATTACTCCGTGCTTTGCTTTGTAAGATTAAACTAACAAAATTAGTTAGCTATGAGATGTGTTGCCAGACAAACCATACATTGTAAACCCCTTCTTGAGAAGCTATAACTAAAATACTTACATTAAAGTTAGTTCAACTTGACTGTACAATAACTGATACAAATTCAGTTCAAAGTTTTAACGCTAACATTTACTATTCTACAGCTTAAACTTCTTTGACCATAATGATTTTAACACTCAAAATCTTTGTCCAAATGTATGTAGACGTGTCACAGAGTCGATTATTTTTTTTTTTTTAGCCATGGTGAATCGGTAACTTTTTAGACTAATCTAAGGGAGGTCCCAGGATCAATCCTCGTGGCGCTAACATTTACTATTCTACAGCTTAAACTTCTTTGACCATAATGAGTATGTATCATCTTCAATGATAATATTAGATCTTGAGTGATTTTAACACTCAAAATCTTTGTCCAAATGTATGTAGACGTGTCACAGAGTCGATTATTACTTCTTATAATCTATTTTTTTTAAGACCTTTGTTGCAAGTGTGTAGCTGAGACAGCGGCAATTGGTTTCCTTAGCGTTTGTGATACCATGTTGCAATTTGACTATTAACACAGATTATATTCTCGGTTTGTGATCAACTACATAAATCTTATCTTAGTATCCAACTCCCTACAAGTACAAAGGAGTCGTCGCATGTTAATTTGTGTAGCATCGGATGTGTTTTAGTCATGAAATTTTGTGGGGAGACTAAAACACATGAGATCTCCGTAACCCAGAAATTGTTTCTAGAAATTCCACCAAGAAGTGTTTCAATTAAATTATTAGCCGATTTTTTAATATTTCCTGAGTCTAAACTTAGGAAATCGGTATTAATTGAGATAAGGTAAGAATTCTTTAGAAACTCACACGGATCGACTGGGATTAATATGGGCCCTTGATTAAGTTATAATATTGGTTGTTGGAGTTCCAACAAAGGATTATAACTAGGAGTCAATGGGTAGATAGAGAACATGCTTGAGCAGCAGTTCCTTGTGCAGATTGAGCTAGCAACAGTTGAGTTCGAGCCAGAGAGGGACACAGTGTCAGTGAAGGGCAAGGACAATGATCCGAAGGAAGTTTTCCGGATCTGGAGAGGTAGCAACAAGAGGTCGAGTTATTCTCAATGAGGTAGCGCAGAGGACTGCGCAGTCGCTTCAGAGGAGCAATTCGATTTAGTTTTGGGAAAAAAACAAACAAAACAAAAAACATTTCAGCTTCCAGAGGCCTAGAAAGTTTTCCAGAAGGCCAGAGAATCATTTTCCCTAGCAGAGACAGAAAAATGACTTGATCAAAGGCAGTTTCTGGCTAGTCATCCAAGGGTTTGCGCAAAGCACTACGCAAAAGTCAACGTGAGAGGTCTAGGAGGACGAGTTTCTGAAGTGAAGTTGTGCCAAGGTTGCTTATGGAAGAAGGGGAATTCCTTAGAAAAATTTTGTCAGATTTTCTTGCAATGGATTGCTAGTTTCAGGCATCCAAATTATACTCGAAATTCACCGCTACTTAATAATATAAAACCCTCAATTGTTGCACCGGTTTTCCCAAGTTGGGTTTTTCAGGGGACATTTATCCAAAAATAACGGTGTCATTTTTTATGTGTGTGTGCTAAATTTTCTCAGTTTCCAACACTATTTTTTTCCGCAGTTTATTTGTGAAAATCAGTGTAAATTGTTTGATATTTTTTGTAGCAAGCAGCAAATAAATTGTTAAATAAATTAACAATTAGAAGAATAATTTCCAGTTGTTGTGATAGATTGAAATTTTCACATAGTATCAGAGCATAAGTGATCAGCTAGGAAACTCAGAAGAGAAAGGAATTTGGTTGTTGAGAGGAGCAGCAGGCTGAAATTCTCAAAGGTTGTGCAGTACCTAGACAGACATATCGAATTGTTGGGCAAGGGTTTGAATTTCAGTTGCAGGTTGGCAAAAAAGTCGATTTGCCCAAGATAGTGATTCCAGCAGACAGAGGGAGCAGCAGCAGCTCATATTTTCGCTAAGCGGATTCCTTGGTTGGACACCGGGGGTTTTGCAACAGTTTGCAGAGCAGAATCAATGTCGAGTGGAAGAGAAAAGCACACACAGCAGAGGGAAAATTTCTCTTAAGGGACTTCGAGTTTCAAAAGTTCAATTTTTCTAGGCAGATTGGCAATAGTTGTGAGCGGATCTTCTCACTCCAAAAGAGAATGCAAATAGCAGAAGCAGTAGTGAAGCAAAGGGAAAGAGGGAGTTTTCGATAGATTCAGAGATGGTTGTAGCAGAGCTCACAGATCAAGACAGGTTGGAGAGAGCCTCCAACTATGTCATCTAGAAGGCTAGGATGTCTTTCCTTCTGGATGAACATGGCCTGAAAGTCTTTGCAAAGATTGTGGTGGTAGTTCCCCATGACCCCGAGCAACGAAAGGAGTACAGAAAGGAAATGGAAAAGGCAAAGAGGATGATTTTGGATAGTATCCGAGATCATCTAGTCTCACATGTGGTAGACAAAGGGACAATCAAGGTGATGTGGGATACTATGTCTAAGTCATTTCAAAGTTCTTCCAAGCAACGAAAGATGTTTCTCCAGGAGAAGTTGAAGAACACCAGAATGCAAAAGGGTGAGAGCATAGATGTCTTTCTCACTCGAATTCAGGAAGTCTGAGATCAACTAGCAGTCGTTGGGAGGCACCCCAACCCACAGAGTTCATACAATTGGCACTAAATAGTGTCTCGGAGGATTGGCAGGTATTTGTCTAGAGTGTCTTGGGCAAAGACACCTTGTTGAAGTGGGACAAGATGTGGTTCGATCTACAACAAAAGGAGTTGAGGTGGGTTATGTTAAAGAGTACCATCAGTGGCAGCAGCAGCAAGGGATCGAAGAGTGAGGAGGAGAATGTGGCCCTAGCTTCTATTTCCTTGACCTTTGACTAGTCCTCTTCCTTCTTCTTCTTATGTAAATAAAAGAAGGACAAACAATAAAAGCAGGACCAGGCAACAGCCTTCGCGGAAATAGACAAGCTTTCCTCTAGGGTAGAGGAAGAGTTTGCTATGTTGGCAGATATACCTCCAAGAATCAGAGGGGTGATTTGATGTTGTCGCCCAAGAGAATTACATAGATGGGCAGGGTCCTTGAGGAGTCCACCTCATGGATGATTAAGTTGCTACGAGGACCCACAGTGTTCAATAGCAAGATGGATCAGTGGCAATTGATACAATCAAAACCAGAGTGACAGATGCAGAGTCGGCAACAGCGCAAATTGTTCAGTGACAATGTAGAAGCTAGTAGCAGTCAAGACTCTCGAGACAGATGCATCACACTGAACACATTTGATTCAATATTTCGGATGCTTCTCAGTTGCAATTGTTGCAGTTGCAGTGCAGATGCAGGGTTGGCAGCAGCATAGCAGTGTCAGCACCAACATAGATGCGGCATCGGAGTTGCGCATTGGTTGGTGGGTAGCAGCATGGCAGTGTCAGCACCAACATAGATGTGGCATCGGAGTTGAGCATTGGTTGGTGGGCAACAGCAGTGTGACAGGAGATGATACAGAAACAGGATGTTGTGGCAGGATGTGCAACACTAGAACACGGTCATTACTAAGAGGGAGCGTTATTTTTTGTAGCATTCGATGTGTTCTAGTCACGAAACTTTGTAGAGAATATAAAACACATGAGATCTCCATAACCCAGAAATCGTTTCTGGAAATTCCACCTAAAAGTGTCTCAATTAAATTATTAACCGACCTTTTTAATATATCTTAAGTATAGAGTTAGGAAATCTGATTAATTAATCAATACTAATTGAGATAAGGAGAGAATTCTCTAGAAACTCACACGAATCGACTGTGAATTAATATGGGCTCTTGATTAAGTTCTAATCTTGGTCGTTGGAGTCCCAACAGAGGATTATAAGAAGAAGTCGATAGGTAGATGAAGAACACACTTGAGCAGCAGTTCCTTGTGCATATCGAGCTAGCAGCAGTAGAGTTTGAGCCAGAGAGGGACGTAGTGTCATTGAGGGACAGCGACAGTGATTTGGAGGAAGTTTTTCAGATCCAAAGAGGCAACAGCAAGAGGTCGAGTTTTTCCCAGTGAGCCGGCACAGAGGACTATGTAGTCAGTCAGCTTCAGAGGGCAATTTGATTTAGTTGTAGGAAAAATTGATTCAACTTCCAGAGGCCTGGAAAGTTTCCCAGAAGGTCAGACAATCATTTTCCCCAACAGAGATAGGCAGAATGACTTGATCAAAGGCAGTTCCGAGCTAGATGTCCAAGGGCTTGTGCAAGCACTATGCAAAAGCCAGCATGAGGGGTCCAGGAGGACGAGTTTCTGAAGCAAAGTTGCGTCGGGGTTGCTTGTGGAAGAACGGAAATTCCCTTAGATAATTTTGGTCAATTTTTCTTGTTGTGGATTGCCAGTTTCAAGCATCCAGATTGCACTCATAATTTCATTGCTACTTAATAATATAAAACCCTCAGCTGTTGCACCAGTTTTCCCAAGTTGGGTTTTTCCGGGGACATTTGTCCAAAAATAACAGTGTCATTTTTTGTGTGTGCTAGATTTTCTCAGTTTCCAGCGCTATTATTTTTCCGCGGTTTATTTGTAAAAATCAGAGTGTGAATTATTTGGTATTTTTCATAACAAACAACAAATAAAATGTTAAATAAATTAACAATTAAAAGAATAATTTCCAGTTGTTGTGATAGATTGAAATTTTCACATCACTCACACGATTGTAGTTGTGAGTGATCACTAAGCCCCTAGAATGATAAGGTTGTGAATTGTAACTGAAGACAACATCTACTTTAGCCTGTTTGAGGGGTTAGCTAAATATGTTGTTACTAATGCACTAGACATTTGATTATAACCGATTAAAATCCTTTCAAGCTTAATGATATGCACAAATTTATGCAAATAAGTTTACTAATTTATCTCTTAAATTTTTCTGCGAGGTTTTCTTCAAAACAAAAACTCTATTCCAATAGAAAATGCTAATACTAAGTAATCTTACTCGACAAACTAAAATTACTGCCTTTCCCAAATGTTCCATTTCCATACGATTTTAAAACCATTTACAATAGGACTCTGTCATCTGCCATTTTAATAGCATCGTCTACTCTGATAAAAAATGAAGCATATAAATCTGAAATAAAACTACAAAAAATTACAGTTATCTATTAAACAAGCTTCAGTACTATGAATCAAGAAAGCAGAGTATCATTCGTTCAGAGTCCGGAATCAGAAGTTAGAAGTTGACGTACTTGAAATTATCTCTTTTGGGGACAAAATGCAGCACAAAAAGACAGCCCAGAAATGCACTGGAGGAAACACAGCCTCTCCGGATAAATTTCAACAGAGGAAACCCTTCATCACCGGATAGATTTCAGGCCTTGGGAAGCAAAGTAAAAATCACTTGAGCTGCAAGAATCTCAGCTCAACGGACCAGATAAAATAATTTAAAATTGGGTGACTTAGTTTACATCATAAGCCTTTTAGAGTTTTTTCATAATCTTTTTTAAGTATTTGGAGTTGTTTAAGGTTTACGAATAGTGGTATCGTTTCCATATTATATGGAAAATCCGCCAAATTTCCAACTATCGATGAATTTTCCTACAGTAAAGACTAATAAAGTTGAATATTGCTACTATGGGCAGGGGCTTCCAAAGGAAACCTCCAAGTGGCAGGTGCGGGATTAATCGGAGATCATCATTGGCAGATCTAAAAGGTGTTTCTACAGATTTCTCGGGAAAGGAACAAATACATGGCAGAAAGAAACAGAAATAGCAAGTATTTGTCAAGCAATGAAGATGAGTGCTAGATCATACCGTAAGTAGACCCGAAGCTCCTTATCAATCTCCTGAAGGAGCGGGGACTAGCATGTCATGGGAACCGGCTGAAACTGTACCTTGGTTTTTAGGTTCAAATAGTAACTTCGGCCCAATCATATTCCAACATACGATACAGCCTACCAACAATGTGGCAGAACATAGAAAACAGAAGGACATGGTCGAAGGATGGAGAGGCTGACGTAGTTTAGAATAGGTTTATGGAGACTACTGATTGGAAGAGAATCTGATAAAAGGATCATGGAAGCTAACCCAATGCAGGACCATATGAGGATCACAAGTGGTCAATAGATGATGATCACAAGTGCCAAGTCATGGACTGAGCCCTTTAACGGTAATAGTGCTTCCAAGCAACATTTTAGGAACAATCTTTTCATCCGCATAGGCAACGATGCGGGAATGGGCACGGAAGGCAAACTTACGCAACAGGTGCTCTCAGTTGATTGGATTACAATGAAGACACCAGAAATCATAGTGAGACTCTTCATTCTAACATGTTTTGGAAGGAAGGGGTGCAATCATTGCGAAGGACATCCCGGACAACTCCGAACCACACTACATGAATGCTACCGAGAGAAAGCCCCATCTCTCAAACTCGGGGCAAACTTCTATTTTGTGTCTATTTCCAGTTTCTTCGAAGCGAGATAGTACAGTCTGTCAATTTTGACACTCCATGTCTCAAGTCTCTGTCTAAAAGAGATTCGTGTCAATTTTGGCTCTTTAAGATGTGCCTTAAATAATGCAAATTTTGGGAGGGTTGTTCACTCCATTATCTATATATATCTAGAAAAGCCGCGGTAAAAGATTTAAATGATAGCGTCAGGCACATAATAAACTCGTGAACTCATATGTAATCTTCTTATCTTAAGCTGAAAATTCATATGAAAAAAAATAAAAAGAATAAAATAAAATCGTTCCAGCAATATATATATGAATAGCTTAATCAGTTTGTAAGTATTATTTTAGAGTGTAGTTTGTTGTGACATCCCTTGTTCTAGTTTGTTAAGGTCTGAGTCCCATGGAAAAGCGCTAATTATTTCACTGGTGGTTGAACCACTTTTTATCCAATATTCTAGATTCAAAAAAGATCCCGCGAAGTTTTTCTTTTATATATCACCATTCTGTACACTCTGTTCTCTGATTACACTCTTTGCTTACTCTATACATTCTAGCTTCTCAGTTGCGTTTTAGAATTTATAAACATAATTCAGTTCTTATTTCAAGTTTTGATGAAATCCTTTCACTCAGTATTCAAGTAGGAAAAAAATATAAAAACATAAAACATTTCAGATTAGGAATAACATTTCAAACTAGGAACAGTTTATGTAATCAAAGAGTATTTAAAGTAGATAACATTTTAATATAGTATAAGTAATCTGTTAGCTAATAGATATATAACCTGAAAATTAGCACTTAACACAATCTAACAAAGGTTATCAATCTGGCCAAACACTTCTAATCTACATTAAAATCTTGGAGCCCGACCTAGTAATGATTTAGGTTTAATAATTCTATTAATACTTGAATTAATTCATTCTAACTGAAAATTACCTTTCCAACTGTAAGAGTTTAACAGAAAGTTGCGCTAAAGACGTGCAACAAAGAACCTGATTCATGAACTCTGAATACTGTAGAAGTTAGGTGAACTCACGTAGACAATTCTTTATCTGTCCTAACTCCGGCGTGCAGATATTAGATAGCGACTCCACCTTCAAAACATTAACCATTTAATTTGTGCGCAAATATTCTTCATCTAACAAGCACACAAGAATTCGAGTGTAATCGTTCCGACTAATATTCTCAGAACTTTTTTGGGGATCAAAGGCCAACTGTGAAGTTAGCGATGGGGTTTTCCTATCTTTATTTTTTACAACTAGACCTCCGATAGTACCCCAATAAGAGTCATGCATTTGTTGATGTCTATGATTTCCAGCACAGTTACAGATAAAATCATACCAGTGGAATATGAAACTGGAGTTATGCAAGAGCATCAAACATATATAATCAATTTCAAGTCATTTCATGGCCTTGGACATTAAAATTAAAAGTATGTTTAAAATTTTGGATCTTATTTCTGGGTTAAATTTGGAGATGAAATATTTTTTGTGGTATGATATCAAAAGTTTTTACATTATTGCCACGATATGTGTCATTGAAATGTAAAAGAAGTAATACTGCCATAGCCTTTAGAAAACAAATTTTGGATCTTATTTCTGGGTTAAATTTGGAGATGAAATATTTTTTGTGGTATGATATCAAAAGTTTTTACATTATTGCCACGATATGTGTCATTGAAATGTAAAAGAAGTAATACTGCCATAGCCTTTAGAAAACATATTTTGAGCGGTTAGACTTTGATTCTTGCTCAACTACCGCTATTGGTTAAAGAATTTGAAATCCTGTTCAGATTTATATACATACGGTAGATATTCAACTACTTCTGACCATGACAAACCAAAAAAAATTATCACAAGTGAAGAGCCAAACCAATACGTCCCCACCTAGTCTTCAAAAGAAGACACAAGAAATGAGAGGAAATCAATTTCTTGAAAGGGGAATGGCTACGGTCTGGTGTATGAATATTATAACGAACCACAGAAACAAGGGACCCCAAAAATAGGATATTGGAAAAAGAAAATTTGGACTTAAAAATGGTTTTACTTTGACACACGTGTCAAAGATAGAGAACATTTTCAATTACATCATTTTATTTATATACATGATTATGGCGCAGTCTACGAGGCGGAGGAATTGCCCAGACTGCCAAAAGTGGCCAAAATCCGGCCAAAAGAAAATTAAGAAATCTTGTAGTAGCAGTGTTTGAATATTTCTGCACCATCAAAAATTTCTGGGGTGCCCAAAATCTTGAAGTTTGAGAGCTGTAACCTGGATTTACAAAAATTCCTGCTGGATTTTATTAAAATTTTGCTGAAATTTCAATGATTTTCAGGGCAAAAAAGCAGACTGGTTAGACTACGGCCATGATTATAAAACACAATGATAATCAATATTTTCATTTACATTATTTTATGTAGATAAATGATAATAAAACATAATTTATAACTCAAATCTCAATGCATTGAAAAATATATTTTTATTGCCATATTATAATACATAATTATGCATTAACACATAATTTTATGACAAACATGTTCTCAGATAACTACCATACAATGTCAATGAGAAAATGTTGGCTTCCACTCAAAAACCGAATTCCCCTCACCTCATTACCAGATTTGACACCCCATTTCCGATCAGCATCAACAACTCAGAATCACCAATCCGCGATGGAAAACTTGGGATATAATCCAACTCATGAATTTTATATTAGATATCTAATATAATGCACTGCGAAAACCCCTATACTTGAATACAAAGTGTGAAGGGAGTTCTACTTGAATGGTTCATGAGGCACAATAATTGCTAAGGTTTTGCAAATGGGGTGGCAAGCTAAGTGGGCTTGATTGTGGGGAAAACTCCACAGTTAAATGCGCTTGAGCCAGAGGCGATCTGGGATGGGTGACCTCCTGGGAAGTCCTAGTTACCGGGGGCAAGCCCTAGAAGTGATGACTGACGCTATGTGATTCATTTTACTAGTTTCAATCCTACTTCTTCACCCCTGTGAACATCACCCGATGCAATGAGTGCTAAGTGGACTATTCAAAAATCATGAGAAATTAGTCAGTTACGACTATCTCTCATGGAAAACGGTCATAGATGAATGACTTACTTAACGCAGTTGAATCCCAAAAAAATGATATCTAATATAATGCACTGCGAAAACCCCTCAATACTTAAATAAGATATTATTGAGATGAATGTTTCCTCCATTTTCTAGCTAAAATGAAGTTGATCCAATTCCTCTTACATGGTCACTTTTATTGTCACCAAGTTCTACAAAGAGGACTTCCCTTTTGATAATGTCTTCAATTACTTCTGTTGGCTCGTCATATGTCTGGATGCTCCACTATTGATGACCCAAATATTCTCATCCTGAAATGTGTCAATGAATGCTGAGAATAGTCTTTCATTCTTTGTGGTTGTCTTGGTCACTTCCTTCTTAGAAAATAAGAGATCCCATACTTCTTTGATGCCCTTCTTGAGATGAATTGCTACCTTCGTACACTTCTTTAGGAACTTCTTCAATGTAGTAGAGATCTTCATTATGCCCTCAGCCAACCTTAACTCTGATACCATGTTGAGATATCTATAGGGCAATAGATTAGATGATTTCTCTTTCTATGATCACTATTTGTGATGTCTTTTTACTTTTTCTTACTTATTAGCTTCTTCACTTATTATTGTTTTTGTATATCATCAAACAGCTACCAAAACAAGAAGAATAGTAGAACACAAGAACACAAAATGTAGGTTGCAAGCCAAGGCCAAAACCTCTCCACTTGAGAGGACAACCCGCAAAATCTCTGCTCTTCTTATAGATTCTTCAATTGTCGAATTACAAGACCTCTAGACCAAGACCAAGTCCAACCTTTCATGATGATGTGTTTCCCTTGCCCAATTCAAACCTGGTGAAATCTCTTCCAGCAGCCAACTTCGACCCCCAACTTTAGAATTTCGGCCCCTACTACAGGTCTGAAATTTTTGGTCTCCTACAACTGCTTCTACAACCACATTTGTGAGTGAAATTAGCCTTCAATGCCTCCCAGAAACTTTGCTTGACTTCTTTGTCTAGGGCTAGAAGGTGACCTAGTAAACCCTTCTTCCAGTAGATTTGATCCTCCTCCAGTGGATAGAGAATATCGACCTTGAAGCAACAAACCCTAGCTTCACTTCTTCGCACGTGTAAGAGAATATTAGCCCAAAAACAATCTTCTTCTTCCTCTTCCTTCTTCGTTAGCCTTCTTTCTTCTCTCCTTCGCTTGAATGAGTGAGTGATGAATGTATCCCAAGGAGGTCTAGTTCCCTCCTTTATATAGGCTTCTCAAGGTGGGCGTGGCTCCTCAAAATAGGTCGACTTCCCAACTGCCAGGTCGACTTAGTCTTAAAGGGTATTTTGACACTTTTATTTACAAAAATAATTTTCTTTACAAGTTACAATGTGCTCGATGGGGTCTTCAACTTATGACAATGACTCTTTTGACTTCTTGACCTAGGACAAACCCTAGAAGCACTTAATGGGTGCTTCCATGAAACCCAAGCTCCAAAAATAACAACAATAATTTTTCTTTCATTTTACAAAATACAAGAATCAAAAGTACATTTCATATTTATGAAGAACGAACCTAGTTACACATTTTTCAACCCTCCCTCTTAACTAGGGAGGTATTCATAAATGGTACATGGACATTCCCAATCTAAAGAGATCTCATAAGAAAAGTTGGATTGGTAACCCATTTGTCTAGCATCATAACAACCAGCAATGTCATATAGCAAGACGTTGACTAATAGCTCTATCTCTCCACAAGATTAAAGCACAATGTTGGCGAGACCAATGATTTATAGAGACTATCATCATTGTCTCTCAGGGCACATACCCCACCCGGGTGTTCACAGAGTATGTCCTTCCTTGGACTATTCTTATCTTGGATAGCTAGTCCTCAAATAATATTGATCCTCGACTACTCTTATCTTGGATGCCCTACCTCATCCTCAAAGAGCATCGGATGCCAGATGCTTACCCAATCCTCCATTCTGTCTTCCCAAGTGAAGACAAGAATGATGTGCCTATCTCTCCCTCTCAACTAGCGAGGATATATCAACCAAACCAAGCTTGTTCCTCAAATATACAAGCTTCTTATTAGGAAGAGATTTTTTCAATATGTCAGCTACCTGATCATTGGTGGAGATATATTGTAGCTGCAACACACCATCTTGTACCAGCCTTTGAATGCAGTGATACTTGTTGTTTATATGCTTTGTCTTTCCATGAAACATTGGGTCTTACAACTGGTGTTATCACAATGTATCATTGTAGGGTCTATTGGTCCTTCAAATAAGTCGAACAGCAACTTCCTCAACAAGACAGCTTCTCTACTTACTTCACAAGCTGCAATATACTCGGCTTTAGCACTACTCAAAGCAATTGATTCTTGCTTCCTGCTCATCCATGAGACCATGGAGGATCCTAAACTTAAACATCCTCCTGTAGTGCTTCTTCCATCCTGCTCATTGCCTCCCCAATTGAAATTTGTATATCCAATCAAGTCGATAACATTCCTCATTTCATATTTCAAGCAGTAGTGGATTGTTCCTTGCAGATATTTCAGAATGTGCTTGGATGTTATCCAATGATCATGCTTAGGCTACACTTGGAATTGACTGAGAACATTTATTGCAAAACATATGTTTGGTTGAGTATTCACCAAATACATTAGTTGAGCCAATCGATTGACTATACTTTGTCGCATCCATTGGGCTTGATTCAGAACTCCTTGGTCTTTTCAAGTTTGTGACCACCGGGTTTGTCATTGGTTTGCAATCCATCACGTCAAACCTCTTCAAGATCTCGATCACATACTTCCCTTAACCTAGATAGATTTCATCAGGTCCCTGCCAAACTTCTAGTCCCAAGTAGTAGTGCATCAGCCCAAGATCCTTCATATCGATTTATGTTGGTAGATGCTTCTTGCATTCTTGGATTCAACCTTCTACACCTGTCAAGAGAAGATCATCCACATACAGAAGAATAATCACAGGTTCACCTTTTACAACCTTGATGTAGAGATTTGGATCAGCAAAACTTTTTGTGAAGCCCAATCTTTGTAGGTAGGCATCCATCCTTGCATACCATGCCCTTGGTGCTTGGTTTCTTCCATCTACAAACATATGCCTCTCTATCTTTCACTTCAAATCCCAAGGGTTTCTCTATATAGAATTCCTCACCAATTCTTCCATTCAGGAATGCAGTTTTGACATCCATTTGATGTATATTCCATCTCATCGATGTTGCCAAAGAGACCAATGATCGTATAGTTGTATACCTTATTGGAGCAAAGGTCTCTTCATAATCGATGCCTTCTTGTTGAGAGAAGCCCCTAGCCACAAATCGTTCCTTATATTTGTCAATGCTTCCATCTACCGCATGCTTTATCTTGTACATCCATTTGGAAGTTAGTACAGACTTGTCTTTAGGCCTAGGTATGATCTCCCAAACCCCATTCTTGATTATCAATTGATATTCTTCATTCATTTCATCTTTCCATTCTTGATTAGTGACAGCTTCTTCAAAGGTGGATGGTTTTGCTTCTATTAGCCTTGTCATATATGTTGCATACCCATAGTACCTTTTGGGCTTCTTGTTTGACCTAAATGTGCCTTTCGCCGTTCCATGTCCCTCTGCATCTAATAGAGTAGAATTCAACCAATTAGGTCTCTTTCTAGTCTCGGGAATTACCACAAGTTGTATACGTTCACTGGGACCTTCATCTTCATGATTTGATTCCTCTTCCTCCCTAGTAACTTCCTCTTCAAATACCGAGAGTTCTTCATTATCAGAGTCCATAGGGAGATCTTTTGATTTCTTGAATGCAAAACATTCATCAAATATCACATCTCGACTAACTTCTATTCGGTGTCCTTTTATGTAGATCCTATAGGCCTTCAAAAAATTACTATAGCCAACAAATGTTACCTTCATGCCTGACGGATCCAACTTCTTTCTCTTGTCCTTTCATTATCAGATGATCCATGCTTGGTTTCTTCCCAATGAATACTTCTTCAAGAGTCAAGTTATCTAATGACCTGTGGAGACTTCGATTTTGTATGTATACAGTTGTCTTCGTTGCTTCACCCCACAGGAATTTCAGCAAATCTTGATCATGTAGCATAGGTTTTACACTTTCTTCAATGGTTCAATTTTTTCCTTCTGCAACTCCATTTTGCTCAGGATTATATGGGACTATCAGCTCCCTCTTAATCCCAGACTCGTTACAGAAGGCTATAATTTCCTTGGATGTGTATTTTCCTCCATTATCAGACCTTCATATCTTAATTCTCCTTTTTGTAAGGTTCTCTACTTCAACTTTGAATTCTTGAAATTTGGTAAATACTTCGTCCTTGGATTTCATTAAGTAAACCCAAGTTTTCCTTGAATTGTCATCTATGAAAGTGACATAATATAAATGACCTCCAAGTGACTATGGATTCATAGGACCACAGACATCAAAATGAATAAGATCCAAGATTTCTTTTGACCTTGAACCACTGCTTCCAAATGGTCTCTTGGTGTTCTTACCCAATGCACATCGGAATGAATAAGATCCAAGATTTCTTTTGATCTTGAACCACTGCTTCCAAATGGTCTCTTGGTGTTCCTACCCAATGCACATCCCTTGCATACTCCTTCAGGATGTTCTTTCAGTTCGGGGATGCCATTTACTATAGAATTTAGGGTTGGTAATATTTTGCAGTGAAGATGACCAAATCTTCTATGCCAAAGTTCACATGGGCTAACTTCAATGTGAACCAAAGCTTGAGCGAGGGGAGTTAACAATCTGTAAAGTCTTCCTTCACGAATCCCAATCATTCTTGCATCTTCTATGCTTGAGTTTTTACCCCATACTACAACCTTTCCATCAATGAAAGCAACTCTATCACCCTTGCCTTCTAGACCTGAAATGGAAAGTAAGTTTTTGTGCAAACCTGGAACAAATAAGATATTGTTGAGATGAATGTTTCCTCCATTTTCTAGCTCAAGTGAAGTTGATCCAATTCCTCTTACAGGGTAACCTTTATTGTCACCAAGTTCTACGAAGTAAGAGGACTTCCCTTTTGATAATGTCTTCAATTGCTTGTGTTGGCCCATCATATGTCTGGATGCTCCATTATCGAATACTCAAATATTCTCATCTTGAAATGTGCCAGTGAGTGGCGGAGAATAGTCCTTCATCCTTTGTGGTTGTCTTGGTCACTTCCTTCTTAGAAAATAAGAGATCCCATACTTCTTTGATGCCCTTCTTGAGATGACTTGCTACATTCGTACACTGCGTGAGATGATTCCTCTTTCTATGATAATTGCTTGTGATGCCTTTTTACTTTTTCTTACTTGTTAGCTTCTTCACTTATTATTATGTTTATATATCATCAAACACCTACCAAAACAAGAAGAACAGTAGAACACAAGAACACAGAATGTAGGTTGCAAGCCAAGGCCAAAACCTCTCTACTTGATAGGAGAACCCACAAAATCTCTTCTCTTCTTATAGATTCTTCAATTGACAAATTCCAAGACCTCTAGACCAAGACCAATACCCTCCAAGCCAAGTCCAACCTTTCCTGATGATGTACTTCCCTTGTCCAAGTCAAACCCATTCAAATCTCTTCCAGCGGCACAACTTCGGCCCCCAGCTTCAGAATTTCAACTTCTATTGCAGGTCTGAAATTTTCGACCCCCTGCAACTGCTTTCGCAACCACGTGTGAGCGAAATTAGCCTTCCAAGGCCTCCCAGCAGCTTTGTTTGCCTTGCTTCGTTTTCTAGGGCTAGAAGGTGTCCTAGTAGACCCTTCTTCCAACAGATTTGATCCTCCTCCAATGGAGAGAGAATATCGACCTTGTACCAGCAAACCCTAGCTTCACTTCTACGCACGTGTGAGAGAATATTAGCCCAAAAACAATCTTCTTTGTCCTATTCATTCTTCGCTAGACTTCTTTCTCCTCTCCTTCACTTGAATGAGTGAATGATGAATGTATCCCAAGGAGGTCGAGTTCCCTCCTTTATATAGGCTTCTCAAGGTGGATGTGGCTCCTCAAAATAGGTCGACTTCCCAGCTGCCAGGCTGACTTGGTCTTGAAGGGTATTTTGACACTTACATTTACAAAAATAATTTTCTTTACAAGTTACAATGTGCCCGATGGTGTCTTCAACTTATGACAATGATTCTTTTGACTTCTTGACCTAGGAAAAACCCTAGAAGCACTCAATAGGTGTTTGACCTCTAAAATAAAAGACCTTGGGCATGAAAACCAAGCTCCAAAAATAACAATAATAATTTTTCTTTCATTTTACAAAATACAAGAATCAAAAGTACATTTTATATTTATGAAGACCGAACCTAGTTACACATTTTTCAACATAAACTACTCTTCCTATGATAAGGAACTCTAAGCCCTAATACAAGTTGTTATAAAGTGGAAGAATTATCTAATCGACAAGGAAATCATCATCTATATAGATCACTAGCCACTACAATATTTGCAGACCCATAGTAAGCTTCAACAAACAAAACATTACAAGTAGATGGGGTTTTTGCAGCAATTCCATCTAGTCATCAAGTACAAGAAGGACAAAACTAATAAGTTGGCATACATGCTATTAAGGCCACCCAAAGCCAAGATTGCAACTTTGGGAACTCTTATGCACATGGATCCATTTATCCATGATGCATACAAAGAGGCATAAACAAAAGATGAGGACTTAAGAAGGTGTTTCAGCAGCTACAAGGCCAAATTCATGTAGAAAAGGTGATAGCAAGGCTAACTATCATCTCCAAAATGGGTTACTCTACAAGCTAGACAAGCTTTGTGTCCCTGAAGGGGAAAGATGGCATCATAGAGGCTCGCACCTCCAAGGTTGCACAATTTTTTGGTGTTGGGAAGACGGTTGCTAACTTGTAAAGTTATGTGGACTGGCCCAGAATGCAAGAAGGTGTAACACAGTGTATGAGAGAATGCATACTTTGTTGTACCAACAAGCCAAGTAATAGAAAATAAGGTTTATACCATCTCTTGTAACTAGAAAACCTTGAGAAAGCATTTCCATGAATTTTGTGGGTGGTTTACCAACAACACAAAAGGAACATGAATATTTATTTGTGGTAGTTGACGAGTTCAGCAAAATGTGCATTCTAATGCCTTCTACAAAGACCATCAAAGGACAAGAATTGGCATTCTTTGAATAGGTCTGGGTACCTTCTACAAAGACCATCAAAGGACAAGAATTGGCATTCTTTGAATAGGTCTGGGTACACTTTGGGATATTAAGGGGCGTCGTCTTGAATAGGAATACCATATTTCTCTCAATGCCTTTTGGACTACGCTTTGGGAGAAGATGGACACTAAATTGAAAAGGTATAAAGCATTCCATCCACAGACAAATGGAAAGACATAAATAGTCAATAGGACTTTGGTGCAACTTTTGAGGGCTTACAATCAAAAGCATCCAAAGACCTGGATGAAAATCTTATTTATATTTAACACTCTTATAACAAAGCAATCACACTTCTATTAGTAAGTCCCCTTTCAAAACTTGTTTTGGATATTTGTCGCCTTCACCTTTGGAGGATATATATGGATAACAAGGAAGAGCGAGGGAAGACATCACAAGAGAAACATTGAAAACAAAGAAGTTTATTGTAAATATTAAATAGATCCATTTACAAGCAATGTTGATAAAATTACGATTTTTTGGCAATGTGTCGAAAAATCGCGATTTTTTCAGCCAACCGATTTTTCGATCCAAAAAAGATCACGATTTTTTCCAATTTTGAAAAAATCAATATATTTGTATTTTTTAATGTTTGCCACAGTTTGTCGATTTTTTCGTCAATGTTGTCGAGAAGATGTTTTCTGGACCCTCGCCAATTTTTTATTGATGGCGATTTTTTCAACATTGTTTACAAGTACTGGAGACATTGAAGAAGCCACCAAAAATTTACATGGCTAGACATGACTAGCATAGAACAAATAAAATCATTCGAAGTGGGAGATAGAGTTTGGTTACAACTGAATAAGGAAAGGCAACAGCTTCCTCATAAGAAGATCAAGGCTCTGCAGTATGGTCCTTTTTGAAGTGTGGGAGAAGGTGAGAGATAATGCCTACAAACTCTATCTACCCCCATACATGTGCATTTACTCAATAGTGAATGTGGAGATTATTACCACTCAAACTAGCAGGGAACCTAAAAGGGGTTCTTAAGAGGGCAACTGCTAGGTTAAGGGCAACGATGGAAACTTAGCCCACTGTCACCATAGCTAAGGCTCCCTGCTCTTTACGGACTTTCACCGATGGGAGGAGACTCGATGTTTCAAGAAGCCACTTATAGAGGATATATGAACAAATATATTAGAAGTGGCCCCTTAGACCCTTTCCCTAGGATAAAATGAAGAATAAAACTTGCTTGCTTTTTAACCAAGGGACTTGATCTCCTAGGAGGAGGAGATGAGGATTTGAGAGTTGAGGGAGAAGAATATGGCTTATAAAGGAGTTTCCCAATCCCTAAAATCCCTTGGGGAACTTGGATTCCCAGGTAGTCCTTGATAAATAGTCTTTGGCGAAAAATGGGACCACACAAGGCCAAGTGGACCCATCCCAGGTTAGGGGATGGATTTTGGCAACCAATGATATTCTTAACATGGCCAAGGTGAGGGGAAAGGATCAAACAAGAATTCTTACAAAAAGATGTTAAATTCATCCTGTTAGGTGCTAGCCTTGGGAACACCAGGGCAAAACTTGATCCTAGACCTAGGGCTTGGGATATCTGGAGACTCCACCGTCGGATTTTCTTCAATTCAGAGGAGACCTAAGAGACCCACCAGCATAGTGGATCCTAGGAGATTGAAGTTTTTCTATGGTTAGTTTCCCGAGAAATTGATGACCTAGTGTTGGGAAGGTAAATCCCCTCTGCGGACAGAGGCGATCCCTACTAGCCCAGCAGGGGTCTAGCAACAAACAAACAATGCTATGACGCAGGCTCCTAGTTACGAATGAAAGATTTGGGATAAGAACCTACCTGGATTCCAGCGCTCGATCTGAAAAAGAGATGTCCCCGTCCTTTAGTCCTGGCAGATCACAATCCTTCCACGATCTCCGTGGATGAACACCTGCACACAGAAAGAACAAACAGATACAAGCATAGGAACCAGCATACGTAACTAAACATCCGTCAGAAAAGACATTACTCGCATTAACATAATGGAAAAAGGAGTGGAACCATAATCATAGTCATCTATTAAAGTGGTAAACGAATAGAAGTTACAACCAAGTTCTGACGCTGCAGCCTCCTTCGCGCGGGTCTCCGGTCATCCACGTCTCGCAAAGCTCGCCGGGGGAAAGGGAAACCTCTCCAGGGTCTCGTGACAATGGTCTCCTTGCTCGAATGGGCCTTAAGGGAAAGGAAGGATTCTTTTCAGCACAAAGGCACTTGGGAATAGGAGATGCAAAGCTTCAGCACTTCCAGACTAGCTTGCCATGGATCTGAGCAAGCTTATATAGATGGGGAAGGAGGGAGTTGGGATCCCTATTATTATGGGATTGACCCTATCAACAAGGAAGGTTCCATAGAAGGTGGTAAAACTACTTCCCTTCCATAGAACTCCCGTAGCCAAACCTCCCAACTCAAGATAGGCAGTGGTTGTGAGTTTGTTTGAACTCAACTTCCGCCATCCATATATAAAAAACAGTCCCTAAAATGGGTGGCGCGATTGCTGCTCTATGACAGAGCGCCAAGTGGTGCGACCTCTTTACAGGATTTTCCTGATTGGCGCGAGCAATGAACCGCCTACCCGCGCCAATGCAAAAAGAGCTGTTTTTCATGGATTTTGCAAGGAGATGTCTCAAGGGGAAATGAAGCTCATACTCGCAGGGATGCAATGATGATGTTTTCTGCTTTTGGTTGTTCGCGGTGTCACGTTCAGTACTGGCATTTATGCGGGATCAGGAATGGTAGGGATTCCGTGACAAATTACTCGTGTACCGTATGCCCCTAAAGCATGAGGCCCGAGAGAGAGGGGTGAAATGCTTTACGAGAACATGTCTGACTGAAGGCCCGCCGTCGGAAAACCTGCATAGACAGATACAACTGATATCTTAAGTACACGATGTATATATATGGTATGGACGCAGCCATCCGAACAGAGTATGCTATAATCCGGATCCAGGGTATGGGCATAGCCATCCAACTAAGATCAAACAAATAGACTCAGGTATGGTCGCAGCCATCCAATCATTGAGTCATGTACATAATGACAATAATCCACAATCGCAGCCTGGATTACAACAGACACAATCCAGGGTCTTGCGCTCCATCTCGACCCAAATAAGTACAAGTTCTAGCACGCGAATATGTGAGCCGATGTCGAACATGCAAGAACATCGCCTGATTACCAGCCAATGATGAAAGCCGTTAACAGACGCGAGAGGAACCACCAATAATGACAATGGTCCTCAAGGTACTACAGGTAGAATCCACGGCGTGTGAATAAATGAGCTGACGTCGAACACCCGCAGAATCATCCGATCGGAGGTCAATAATGAAAACCTCTCGTCGAATGCGACGAACCTGCCATTAAGGCATGCAGGCCCCAACGTACCATCAGGAGTCTCTAGACCAACTTCCCGGATAATGAGTTGAAGTCGACAGGAAGTGATCTTGATCGAAGGTGGGCCATAATGATTCCCACATCATCGACACGAGACAGAGGAACATAATGTTTTGTTGTGAATTAGGATCATATGAGAAACTGAGGAAGGTTGATATTCGCAGAGGCCAACTTCTCTTGAACATATAAACGGCACGGCAATGGACTTGGCAGTATTTGACATCAACAGATCAAAGGTCATGGCGACGAGGCAGTGAACTGATGAGAGGTCAAAAGAGATTACCCAAACCCATGGAAGCAAAGTGAAACAACGAGATGAGATGTCCCCAACCCGACACGAATGCAGACAAGTGCCATGTTCAAGAGCGACATACTGCCGACGACAACGACGATGGTTCCATTTTTCCCCCACCATTTCCGGCGAGTACCCCAATTATTTTTGATAACAAGCTTGAAGGGGATAGCATATGCTTGTGATATAAGTCCGCCCTTCGGGCGAATCCATCCTAGTGCATTTAACGAGTCCTAGGAAGGAGAAACTCGGAGAACGTCATTTCGACGGAATCCAATGTCATCAGGGTTTAACGAGTCCGACAAAGGAAGAACTCGGCGTCTTTTCATGTTTAGAGAGTTTGAAAAGACAGCGGAAAAGAAAACTCCACAGGTCCCTTTTCGTAAATAGTTTCCCAGATCCGAAAAGGTAGAAAACAATATCCGGGAAAACCTCCTAGTCGCGATAGGCTAGGGTATTCCTTTTTCGTAATCAATCCATCCCAGCTCGAAAAAGGGTTAAACTTATACTGGGTGAATGTCGATTCGTGTCCATTTTAACGAGATCGAAACGACAAGGGCCTCGGCGATCTTTTCATATTTAGAGAGTCAGAAAAGAGCTGAAAGATGACTCCAGAGTGACTTTTTCGTGTATTTACCGAGTCCGAAAAAGCATAAAATACAACTCGTTTCCACCTTTTAAGTCGCAAAAACCTGTCACTGCACATACCCAACAAGCGTAAAATCCATTTTTGACATAACACATGCAAATATTTGACAAGAAATAACTTTTAAAACACATTTTAACGTTGAAAAGTTATAAATACGTCCAATGGTAAAAAATGAAATTACTTTTCACTATTTACCTTGTGGAGAGTAGCAGTGGTCCATTTGGAGCAGAATCTTCTGACGGCGATTGCGACCGATCCAGGCAACCATTCAGCGTCTCGTCTGTGACAGGTAAGAGGCGCTCTCTTTCTCTTTCTTTCCATGTATTTTTAAATGATTTCCCTTAGAAAACCAGCTCTGTAAGGGCATTCTTGAATTTTTAGGGCCGGCCTAAGTGGCGCGGGTATCGGGCACGGACCCGCGCCACTGAGCTCTTTCTATCAAAGGGCCCGCGCCACATGGCGCGACTGTTAGCAAGACAGTCGCGCCAGCGGCGCAACCAAAATTTCCGCCTAAAAAACCTCTATTTATGCCAAAATTTTTGAATTTTTGAGCTCACAGAAGATCTAACTAAAGGTTTTGAACCATGTGAATGCAGATAAACAGTCAAAATGGTGATTGAATGGAAGGAACGAGAACACGGAGATGAGGACGAAGAAGCCATGCAAAATGAAAATTGCATGAATGCTCTAAGGAACTGTGGTTTAAAGAAATTCTTCCTCACGCCATGCTTACGAGCTCAGCCTGAGCTCCTCCAATATTTGATCAACCTCTGGGATGAAAATGACCAGGTATTCAGAATACGAGACCAGGTGTTGAAATTGGAGGTCACCGACATTTACTTTATTACTGGATTATCCCGCAGGGGTCCAATCCCTGTACTGACTGGGAGCAGACCATCAGGGGAGAAGATGGAAGAAGTAATGGCGCGGGTGTGCCGTGGGGCACAAACAGGGACAGGGAGTAAGAAGGTGTACATCTCGACCATCCCTGACCTAGCACTGAGAGTTGTACTCCACACCATTACGCGGGCTGCTGGATCGCAGGCACCGCACGAGGCTACAAAAACACAACTCTTACTGGCCTCAGAATGCATGGGTCCCCGACTGTACGACTGGGCAACAGCTGTCACTATTAACATGAAAAGACAGCTCACAAAGTGCAAAAAGGGCAAACTGAAACAGTTTGGGTATGGTTCCATTTTGGTGTCGTTTATTCTGGAACGCCTACCAACCTTCCAGGGCCAAGAGGCCCCTGTGGCGAGTCCAGCACCACGAGAGCCAAGAATGGCTCGCTGGGCAGCACTGATGCCCAGATCTGGAGGCGGGCAACAGATGTCCTGGAAGCCCGAGTTCTTCAGATGGATACGGCGCCAACCGATCGTTGTGGAAGATTGGCCCTATGCGGGAACTGACTTTACAGGGGACCCGGATCTCCCGCTACCAGAAGGAGACCACTGGGATGAAGAGCTGGGTAGGTCCTCATGTTTTTGATTTTATGTTTATATGATTTTTGTTAATACATAGTTGTCTAAACACAAATATACATGCATGCAGATGTAGGACCTGAGAGACCAGCCGGGATGTCTCCCATCTTCCGGAGGACACAGCTCGCCCCTGAGATCCAGGGGGAAGGTGCCGGAGGAGGGGCACTGGTACATAACCTTGAGGGGATTGTTCATGGGATCCCAGACTATGCCCGACTGTCAGATGTACCACTGGAGTACCAGCGCCATACGGTGGGAGTCCCAAATCTGCTCCACCGAATCCTGAGGCGGCTAGTGCGTGCAGTAACGTGCTATCATGAGCACCATGCTGATTAGTCTCTAGGATTTAGCCACACCTATTTTTTGAGAGACTAAGTGTCTCCGGATGTATTAAGACACTTATGTATATTTTTTGAGTTTTATGTGACACACTTCTATGTAAACATTTCGATATCTATATATGCATACCTATTTCTGGATGAGTCTTCTTTACATGTGATGATGATTTATAAATTGCGCAAATGTCTATCTAACACCAAATTTGCTACCGTATCTGCTAATGCATTCAAATGTCTGGGTATATGATGATATGTAATATATTCAAAATTCCTTTCCAGTAATCGAATACGCAAATACAATCGTAAAATGGATGGGTTTCTTACCGAATAGTGCCCGTTCAGCTGCAACACTACAAGCTGTGAATCTAGGTACACGAGCAATTCACGGATACCAAGGTTTACTGCCTCGGTTAATAATTCCAACACGGCGCTATATTCCACGATATTGTTCGTGGTACGCCCTAAACAAACACCTTGCAGGTCGATCAACTCACCAGCAGGATTGTAGATTACCCAGGCTGCAGAAGACAGATTCCTGGTACTGCGGGAGGCACCGTCCGCGAAACCAACAAATGGATGAGTAGACATCTGCACAACCAGGACGGCCCGATCAGCAGAAAAAGTTTACAAAGCACACCACACCATGCACACAAATGACAATCACGCACCTATGTACACACAAGACGGGCATGCCCCCGGCATGATGTCTCAATTCGAGGCGCATGCCCCCCAAGCTTCAGTCTTATGAAAAATAGAGTGAAGTTTGAAAAAGAGATTTTGAACTAAATCTATCAAAACTCGAATTGGACGTGCTCATGTTTCATTGTTTTAACGAGGTTGACACACTTAAAGGAACTGTCCTCGTTGCATCGTGCTTCATAATTCGAACAGCTCGGTGCAGACTTGAATCTCCCTGGGAGAACAGGTCACACCTACATGAATATCCTCAACAATCCCCGGTTTGACAGAGATGTTGATAGGAACCGTTTGAGTAATGTTACTCAGATTGCCTTCCGAAAAGACCTCATGTGTCAAAATCGGTGTTTGAAGAGGCGGGGAAGGGACCTGAGTAGCAAAACGCTCGAGACAATCCGTCATGGCCCCCAAGCTAGGCATAAACGAGGAACGATGATGCCCATCGCCCCAAGGTAGCTCCTCCAGAGACATAGTTTCAATTATAGCCTCATCTGAGGGAAAAGTCTCTCTAAGAGGATCAGGCGAATCAGCCTGACCAAGCCAGGGGGATTGTGAGTAGACGTCAAGAGCCATGCTCATCGGAGCATGCTGAGGAGGTGGAGGGTCCGATGCAGCAACAATCTCACAGTAGCCGATCTCTACCGGCGTTAAAGGCATGGACTCTCCAAACTCATATACCTGCTCAGGTGTAGGAATCAGCCAGGGGTCATCAGTCCTGGACAACATGTTGACTTGAGCGGTATTCGGTGGCGGCGCAGGGAAAATACCCATGAGGACTGGGTCTTTGAAAAGACCAAGTCCTATGCTGTCTGGTGGATTCGGAATTTGATCCACGTACGGCACGTTATTCTCGGAGTTCGAGGTAAAAAATGACAACTGGTCTACTGTGACAATCTTGCCCTCGTGAGGGAACTTGATGAATCGAAAGACAGTAGATGGCACGCAGAGCATGGCATGGGTCCAGCTGCGGCCAAGAAGTATGTTGTAGTTGAGTTTAGCGTCAACTACTTCTACTTCCACGTTGACGGTTTTTCCCCGTAATGTAATCGCCAGACTCTCGAGAACTCCCAGGGGTTTAGATTCCCGGCCATCAAATGCCTCAAGGGCATTGGGAGATGACGATAAAGTTGGGGAACCGATGGCTCTCCAACAAGCGGAGGACATAACACAAGTAGATGCACCCTCATCTACGACGGCTCTATGAACGTCCAGGCCATTAATCCTGACTTGAATAATCAAAGCGATTTGATGTGGAAGCCGGGGAGTAAAATTCTCCAGATCAAAGGTGAGAAGGCTCGAATCGGCGGGGTCAATACCACCGATGGCAGACAACAAAGCCTTCCGTTGTGAAGGACAACTTTGAAGAACCTCAAGTGCGGACATGGCACATGGCGCCTGGGCCAGATCCTCAACAATACTGTAATGTTGAGCGGCGCGGGCGTTTGGATTATAAGAGGATCTCCGAAGAACACCCTTGGGAGGTGGTTTCACAACGGGTTCGAGAGTCGGCTTCTCAATTTCCAATGAACCAGAAGCAGATGCGGGAGGCGGTCCATCCGCCACAGCCTTCCCGGGTGCCTGCTGCTGATTATTGTAATCCTTGGACCTCGTAGCGACAGTGATAGGTGCATTAGTCTTCATCATGAAAACTTGAGACCCAAACGGTGCAGATGATGAACTTTGTTCGACCATCTGGGTCTGCTGAGATGGAAACGGCTCCTTTAAAACAGACGGAGTTCCCTTTGAGCCTTTAAGAAGTTGACTGACTTCGGATCGTCTTGGACAATCTTTAGTGTAATGGTCACCTTCACAGATGAGGCAAGGAAATTTCGGCTTACGTTGTGAGCCATCCTCAAACTTGGATTTAGATTCCGGTTTTGGGGCATCGGATCTGGATTTGCCTTTGCCCTTTTTCTTCCCCTTGGAGGATTTGTCCGCAGGATTGGCCTGAACGGCATTTACCTCCGAGGTTTTACCAGAATCGGATGAGGCGGGTTTGGCAGAGGGATCGTTGGAAGAATTAGCCTTCTGCTTCCCATTCGAAGACTTCTTCGAATTTTGAGAAACGGAGCCAATGACACCATCCACGGAAGGGGTGGGTTGGGTCTTTTTGGCTCCGGGTCGTGGTGCATCAGGCAGGATGTCATAAAGCGTGCCAGATTGTGAATAAACAAGATCCAAGTACTGGGCACGCGCGATAGCTTGTTCCTCCGTCACACACGCTCCCATTGCGATATCCCGAGCGATTTTGTTCACAAAGGAGGTGGTGAACCAGTGAGTCAAAATCTGATCAGGTATGTGAAACTTGATCAGTCGACGACGGCGCCGCCACTCATGGATGTGATCCGAAATGTGAGTGGCCGAGTCCTGCTTCAGGGAAGACAGGATGTGCGTCCCAGTCTCATACCGGACTGGTAACTGGAAATGCGTGAGGAAAGCCATAGCTAACGAGTTGAAATCCTGAAAAATACCACGGGACAGCTCTATGTACCACTTAGCAGCAGCTCCTGTTAACGTACGCTGGAAAAGACGCAAACGAACTGAATCGTCTGTCCAAGAGTTAGACGAACACCCGAGGTGATACGTCATCACATGCGCCTGGGGGTCTTCTCCAGATTTGCCCTCAAACTTGGGACAATCTCCTGGTATCTTGGTTGGAACCGGAGGCCAATGTGGATTGTGAGAAATCGGATCATTGGTCAACTTTGAAACGTCCGGCAAGTCCAAGGTAGCCAGGAACGGCAATGGAGGGTTAATTCCCGTGCCAGTCCCAGAATAAGGTCCGGTACCCATGCTCCATGATGGTTGTGAATATCCTTGCCCCCAGGGGTTCTGTCCCGTAGGATTCTGACCGTGAGGGGCATAATTCGTATAGCCAGACTGATTTGATTGCTGGTAACCATTGTGTGGGGCCTGATAACCAGGGTTCGAGCCCTGACTAGGCGTTTGCCCTGTATAAGCAGCATTTGGATTTGGCTGCTGAGCATAGTTAGAACCGTGAGGAGGAGGATACTGAGAGCCCCCAGAGTGGTTATAGTTCGGTTGAGATTGACCATGAGGATAATAACTGCTCTGAGGATGAGTAGACTGCTGATAAGCGGAACCCTGCGGAGCCTGGTACGTAGGGCGCAGCTGTTGATTTGGCTGCGGCAGTGAGTGAGCAGGCTGGTGAGCAGAGTGAACGAAATGAGGGGGCTGGCCTGAATGAACAGGTTGACCCGAATGAGGGGGTGCTCCTGAATGAACAGGTTGACCCGAATGAGGGGGCGCTCCTGAATGAACAGTTTGACCCGAATGAGGGGGTGGCGCTGGTTGCGCAGGCTGACCTGGTTGTAAGTGAGCCCCAGGTTGCACCGAATAAGCCGGTTGGCCTGGAGGCGGGACACCAGGTTGTACCGGATGACCCGGTTGGCCCAGTGGTGGAACAGGACCAGGTGCTTGCTGGAAACCAGTTTGGCCCGAAGCAGAACCGTAAAGAGGTCCTTGCTGATATGCAACGTTAGAGACAACAGGATACTGCGGTTGCATCGGTAAGGAAGGCTGGATTTGCCCCCCAGGTCCATAGGTCGGTTCCTGTTGATACCCCGGCTGAGGCTGAGCAGGTTGACCAGCAGGGTTATAATATGGTCCTTGCGGATTATAGAATGGCCCTTGCTGGCCCGCAGAGTAGCCTTGATTGGGCTGTCCCTGTGGGTCGTACTGATAGCCCGGTTGGCCTGCAGGTTGACCTTGGAAAGGTTGTGCCTGCAAGTTCTGAGCCTGGTTGTACGGTAAACCTTGAACATAAAGATAGGCCTCAGGAGCAGGGAGACGCAAAATGTCCCCATGCTCGTCAAGCCGACCCGGAAAACCATACACGGGGGTGCCGTCTTGTGCATAATGCGAAAAGAAAGACCGATAAGGATCTTGGGGGAGTTGTCCAGCTCCGGCGTTCGGCTGCTGCAAAAACAACCGATACTCCTCCGGAGAGATATTCTCCGGTATAGCAGCAGCTAGATAAATGTCCTCTGGAGTTGGCCCAGATCTAGAAGCAGATGCTGAGGCAACAGCGGAAGAGGCGGCCACACAAACAGTGGGTCGCACGGGAACAGAAGTGACGGGCGTCAAAGGAGACACCCCGGGTGTAGTAGCAGCTGGCCTCGAAGCAGGAGATGATATTCCCATAGAGGCAGCAGCCGAAATAATCTGACCCAGAGATCTGTATCCCTGTGGCAAAGAAGGACCAGCTGACGATGTGGTAGCCAGCTCAGACTCGTCTCCCTCAAATAATCTACGAGGGATGCGCTGATAGTCATCAGACCCGGGAATTTCCTCACCAGAATCACTCATGGTTGATCCTGCCGTTAAATCACGCAGAAGACGGCGAGGACTAGGAGGAAAAACAGCAGCAAAAAACGGTGAACCCGATGTAAGAGAAAGGAAATCAGCTCCCAATCTCAATTCAGACAGAGGGTCCGAAAAGGGCCAGTGGAAGTCAACCGGCTCTCCAAAGGGTTGCTCGGCGAGGACCGGTCCCCCGTCAGGGAACTCGGAAACAACAGGCTGCTGTGGTTCAACAGAAGGCTCAGAAGCCTCTGAAGAATCGTCCGTGTAAGGACTACCAGTAGACGAAACCGAGGGTTCCGCCACCGTGACAAAAGACTAGAAGAAGAGAGCACACACACACACGGGCTGAAAATGAATTAAGACACACGATCAAACAGTCACAAGCAATATCTAACTGGGTGTGTAATCGTGGGAGATTGATTTTACGACATTGGAAAATAAACAAAACCTACCGTTTCATGTTTTAAGAGTCAAGAAACGATAAAAAGATGACTCTATCTCTTTCGGAGTTGACACAAGCGTGAAAGGACAAGCGCTTGACGGTCTTTTCAAGTTTAGGGAGTCAGAAAAGACCAAATGACTGCTCAGGAAAAACTAGGCACAAAGGGTGTACCAGATAGCCGTGAACTGCAATATACACCTTGGTTTCAAAATGAAACAGAATTCGACCAAGGACTTTCCGTACGTGCAGGTAGTCTCCCCGAATGCTGTGTTCGGTGTATCACGGGTAAAAGGCGGCAGACTCGGCTTCCTGTGGATAAAGGATTGCAAACCTATAGGGGTCTCCCTTTATATACTCGACGGTACGGGGAGCGCAAGTCCGTACTAGGGCTGTCTAAAGCCAATAGGCGAACGACAGCTACTAGGTTTAACGACGCCGGAACACGTCTCTAGCCTAGACCTTCTAAATATGTTGCGTTAAGTTCCAATGTTGCCTTAGGTTAATTGAATGAATTTTACAGTTGATCTTCAATTAAGTTTCAATTTCCAGGCCTTATCGTATGTAGTGTCTCCTAAATGCAAGCTATATGCCACGATGCAACATTTCGTTCGATGAAAACTAGTTAAATGAGAGTTGAAAGCTTTAATACAAACGAAATGAACGGAATACAAACAAGAATGTCTCTAATGCAACTAATGCAATTGCACATTTTTCATTCAAACACTAATCACTAGTGATACGGAAAAGATGACAATTTGCACTAATTAAAAAACAAAAGAGATTATATTTTTTTTTTTAAATTTTCAATGTCTAATGGCTAATGCGCACTGAAAACAAAAGGAACAATCAGAGAAATGATAACTAAGAGAGCAAAGCAAACAACATTCACTCACCAAGCAAGCAACCAAATCTCTAAATCGACCCAAAGTCTCTCAAATCGAAGAAAGACTCAAAAACACCCCAATGGACCGTGTGATCTGGGTCCAAAACAAGGGCAAACGAATCCTGAATGAAAGAACGAACAATCACTCAAAAGACGCAACAAAACAATCAAAGACTGCTAAGAGGGCATGGAGGGTTAAGCAACAAGTCGACAGGACAATCAAGACACCAAAGCTCCCAAGGAGGGCTCGATTCACTATGCCACTAGATGCCTTAGGGCTCAAATCGTGAAACCGATAGATAGAGGCAAACAACCAAAGGATAGCGGTGAATTCCAGTCAAACCAGGCTCCAATGCACTCAAACAATCAGGAAATCAAGAAGAAAAGTATTGGTCAAGCTCAGAAAGCCAAAAATTGAAGAAATTCAAAAAAGTCACAGGGGTGGCGCGACTGTGGCCTTGAAACTAGCGCGAGAGGCCGAGTGGCGCGAGACAGACAAATGCAACACGCGCCAAGTGGCGCGACTGTCAGGTAAAAACCCGCGCCAGTCGAATTCTTCAATGAAAACTAAAAACAAGCTAATCCGAGAAAAAGACCAACACAAGCTAAGCAAACCACAAGGCTAAAATAATGAAAGAACCCAACCCAGAAGGTTCATCAAGCAAGGAGAAACAATCAAAGCGAACCAATCATAAACGAGACAAGGAAAACCGGACGGCTCCCCAGCGGAGTCGCCAATTTGTTGAGAAGGTAAATCCCCTCTGCGGACAGAGGCGATCCCTACTAGCCCAGCAGGGGTCTAGCAACAAACAAACAATGCTATGACGCAGTCTCCTAGTTACGAATGAAAGATTTGGGATAAGAACCTACCTGGATTCCAGCGCTCGATCTGAAAAAGAGATGTCCCCGTCCTTCAGTCCTGGCAGATCACAATCCTTCCACTATCTCCGTGGATGAACACCTGCACACAGAAAGAACAAACAGATACAAGCATAGGAACCAGCATACGTAACTAAACATCGGTCAGAAAAGACATTACTCGCATTAACATAATGGGAAAAGGAGTGGAACCATAATCATAGTCATCTATTAAAGTGGTAAACGAATAGAAGTTACAACCAAGTTCTGACGCTGCAGCCTCCTTTGCGCGGGTCTCCGGTCGTCCACGTCTCGCAAAGCTCGCCGGGGGAAAGGGAAACCTCTCCAGAGTCTCGTGACAATGGTCTCCTTGCTCGAATGGGCCTTAAGGGAAAGGAAGGATTCTTTTCAGCACAAAGGCACTTGTGAATAGGAGATGCAAAAGCTTCAGCACTTCAAGACTAGCTTGCCATGGATCTGAGCAAGCTTATATAGATGGGGAAGGAGGGAGTTGGGATCCCTATTATTATGGGATTGGCCCTATCAACAAGGAAGGTTCCATAGAAGGTGGTAAAACTACTTCCCTTCCATAGAACTCCCGTAGCCAAACCTCCCAACTCAAGATAGGCAGTGGTTGTGAGTTTGTTTGAACTCAACTTCCGCCATCCATATATAAAAAACAGTCCCTAAAATGGGTGGCGCGATTGTTGCTCTATGACAGAGCGCCAAGTGGCGCGACCTCTTTACAGGATTTCCCTGAGTGGCGCGAGTACTGAACTGTCTACCCGCGCCAATGCAAAAAGAGCCGTTTTTCATGGATTTTGCAAGGAGATGTCTCAAGGGGAAATGAAGCTCATACTCAGAGGGATGCAATGATGATGTTTTCAGTGCATGACAGTGTTCACAGGTCACGTTATGGGTCCTCCATTGTGCGGGACGGGGAATGGTAGGGACGGTGACAAATTACTGTGTAACACCTAGGTGACCTAATGCGGCTAGACCTA
>JAXQQM020077735.1:0-14803 GCA_034641835.2 Pinus albicaulis
AGACAAAGTTGTGTCCAATCTCCCACAATGACCTAATTCTGGACTGGTTCAGTAGAGCGAACTTGTACGACTTGCCACGTGTCACTGTTTTGTCCTTTGTCTCCGAAATTGATAGCGAAGAAACTACAGGCTGTGTACTTGTGACCACTTTTGACGGCACTCCAATCCAATCTTCAGAGAGAGAGTTATTGAACTTTTCCCACGATCACCTCTTTGAGATGAAATTCAGGAGCCTGAAAAAGCACTACCTTCCACAAATCATATCTCCAAAAATATTGCGAACCAAGTTCTGAAATTTTTTGACGAATTTCCTCAGGATTTCAGCTTCGCACCATATGAATTTCAGACTCTGACCCTTCGTACAAAAAATTTTATAGCGCAAATGCCACGATGACCTGTTTATGAGCCTGAAAAAATACCTAACTTCCACAGATGATATCTCCTCAAATATTGCGAACCAAGATCTGAAATTTTTAGAAAACCTTCCTCAAGATTTCAGCTTCGCACCATAAAAATTTCAGCTTCTGAAGCTTCGTAGAAAAAAATTTATAGCGAAAATGCCACGATGACCTGTTTGGAGCAGCGAAACGCTAGAATCCCAAAGCTCTGATACCAAATGTTGTGTAACCAGCTCCAAAAATAGAAGAAAAGAGATATGAACGCCTTAGAAATAAGCCACTTCGAGGGGGCAACCTCCAATACATTACATAAATGAACAATTCTTGGATGATACAATTTACAAAACCTTTTTTCTATATATAGGAGTCCATGGGGCCATAATGTAATCCTAGTGGGCCACAATGTAATCCTAGCCGACCTAACAATAATAATTTAAGGGCACAATAATAACAAAATGGGGGTTACAAGGTACAATAATAACAATAAGGGGGTTACACTAACAACAATAGGGGACTATATTAGTAATATAGGGACCTAACAGATGATATAAAGTCTATTTATACAAACATGCCACTATGTGTTGATGCCTAAGATATAAAAAACCAAGAAATGCACCTACAAAAATGCGCTCTCAATATATTTGATGAAATCTCTCACTGAAGAAATTCACTAAATTTAGAAAAGTCAATAGTGAATTTTTGGAAAATTCCAAGTAGGAGGTTTATAGATCAAAGAATGTTCTTGGACAACTATGAGGTTTAGGGGGTCGTTTGTAACCATAGTTGATGAGTTCGGAAGATCACCCTTACATCACTTACAAAAGACACTAGAGAACGAGAGAACCCACTCCCATTCTAGAGGAAGAGGAGATTCTTGAAGTAGAAGAATGTTGAATTCCAACAAGAAATTGCAGCACCCACACTATTCTGGGACCAGGAGGTCTTAGCAACACCTACACTGGCGTGGGCTAAATTTTGTGCAGTGTCTATTTTAATTTTCCCTTAATTAAGATGGAAAATAAAATGTAATCTTATCTCAAAATCACTTGTAATAGTTAAATGAGTGTGATAAACTCAATTAGCTCATGAATTTCGAGTTGAGGGTAGTTGGTGAGGCATGCAGAGTAATTCTAGTTGTAACAGAGTTCAAAGTGCAGTGGTGCATTAGTTTAATGCATGTTGTAATAAGTTAACTCAGTTAAGTGAGTCAAAGTCAGTTGTGCTAGTTGTAATTGTTTGTTGCACTAGTGATGATCTCACATGCAACTGATGATTTACTATTATTATCTGCATGCATGTTAGTTCCAGTGGAGACCCAGTTGAGATGTAGGTGAAAGGGATGTTAACTATCAGTTATAGGATTATTGGGTTGCACCCATGCAACCAAACACCCATTGTATTTCCCATGATCTTTGAGCAGACAAGGAAGGCCAAAATTCCTAAAAACCAGGGATTACATTCCACACGAATTGCGCAAGCAAGGCAGGCTATTTAGAGGCTGATAATTGGCTAAGTGTTAGTCAGTTTTTGTCTAGGATAGTGTGAGACACTTAGTTGAGTAAAAGAGGATCTTGTGAGAAGATTTGTATTGTAATTGTTTCATGTATCCATGCTGAATATACAATATATGATACAGGGGTCTTTGAACAGCAATATTTCCTCACGAAATTATATGTGTTGTGGTTTGATTGATTCTTCTTTGCTTCATGTGATTGGCGATTGTGTTTTAATTTCCACAATTGATTTGTAGAAATGATTTAGTGTGTAGCTTTAGTACATTGTTAGATTAGATTGAATCCATGATATACATATTGTTTGAATAATTTCTACAAAGAAGAAACCCCTAGCAAGGGTAAAGGGGTAGAAGAGACACTTGAAAGAGAAGAGACAGACATGGGGGATAAGGAAACTCAAGTATTCGACAGCTTGCTCAGTGCACTAAATGATTTGGCTAAGGGCCAAAAGGAGATGGTGGATATGATGAGTAGGATAGAAAACAAAGGGACTTCCACCGAGAAGCACTAGTACATATGGTCAATTTTTGACACTTTAATTTCGAAAAGTATGACATATTCTCATAAAGTTCTCAACTTTTTCTCAATTTTTTTAATCCCTCCAAAAAAGCGTCGAAATAGAGATGAAACTCTCCAAATGTTGGAATAGTGACGAAACTCTCCAAACGTCGGAATAACGATGAAACTCTCCAAAATTCATACTTGCAATGAAACTCTCCAAACATTGGAATAGCTACGAAATTACTCCAAACTTCATAATAGCGACGAAAATTTCCAAACATCGGACTTGCGACGAAACTCTCCAAACGTCAAAATAGTGATGAAATCGCTTGAAATGTCAAAACAGCGATGAAACCATGTGAGGGTTAGGTCGAGTCATGTCAGGTTGGGTCATGTGAGGGCACCCAAGGAAACACGTTCGGACAGGTCGGGTCAGGTCAGTTTGTGTGAGGGTGCCCAAGGAAACGCGTTCGAGCGGGTCAGGATAGGTCGGGTCGTGTCATGTGAGGGCGCCTGAGGAAACGCGTTCGGGCGAGTCGAGTCGGGCCAGGTCATGTGAGGGTTCCCAAGGAAATGTGTTTGGGTGGGTCATGTTGGTTCGGTTCAAGTCATGTGAGGGCACCCAAGGAAACGTGTTCGTGCAGGTCAAGTCAGGTCGTGTGAGGGCACCTAAGGAAATGTGTTTGAGCAGGTTAGGTTGGGTCATGCCATGTGAGGGCATCGAAAGAAAGGCGTTCAAGTCGGTTGGTTCGGGTCGTGTGAGGGTGTAGAGCGAAACATGTTCGGGTGGGTCGTGTCGGGTCAGGTCGTGTGAGGGCAACTAGGGAAACACATTTGGGCGGGTCGAGTCGGATCAGGTCGGGTTGTGTGAGGGTGGTCGTATCAAAAATGCTAATTTTTGACTGCTCATATTCCTTGTGCACGTTTTTGCGATCTGTTTTCCATTTCCCCCCCTCCCCCCGTGCCTTCATTCGGGCGGGTTGGGTTGTGTCATGTGAGGGCGCCACAGGAAACACGTTCGGGTTGGATTGTGTGAGGGAGGTCGTATAAAAAATGTTAAGTTGTGATCGTCTGTGTGCCTTGTACACGTTCGTGTGACCCGTTTGTCGTTTTCTCCCTCGTGCCTTAATCGATGTTTGAGCCGGTCGGGTCGGGTCGTGCCGTACTGTGAGGGCGCCCAAGGAAACGTGTTCAAGTAGGTCAGGTTGGGTCAAGTTGTGTGAGGGCCCCAAGAAACATGTTTGGGTTGAGTCATGTAAGGGTGCCCAAGGAAACACGTTCAGGTGCGTCCAGTCCAGTTCGGTTTGGTCGAGTCCTGCAGTGTGAGGTCTCCCAAGGAAACGTGTTCAGGCAGTTCTCTTCGTTTCGTGTCAGGGCGCCCAAAGAAACGTGTTAGGGTGGGTCGGGTCGGGTCGTGTTGTGTGAGGGCACCTAGGAAAACACGTTTGGGCGGGTCGGGTCGGGTCGACCCATGTGAGGGCACCCGTGGAAACGCGTTCGGGTGGGTCGGGTCGGGTCGGGTCGTGTGAGGGAACCCAAGGAAATGCATTCGGGTGGTTCGGGTCGTGTGAGGGCACCTAAGGAAACGTGTTCTAGCGAGTCAGGTCGGGTGGTACCGTGTGAGGGCACCCAAGGAAACGCATTCGGGTGGATTGGGGCAGGTTGGGTCGGGTCGTGTGAGGGCAGCCAGGAAAACACATTCGGGCGGGTCAGGTTGGGTTGGGTTGGTTCATGTGAGGGTGATCATATAAAAAATTCTAAGTTGTGACCGCTTGTATGCCTTGTGTATGTTTATGCGATCCATTTTCCGTTTGCTCTCTTGTCCCTTCTTTTGGGCAGGTCGGATCATGTCATGTGAGGGCGTCACAGGAAACGTGTTCACGTCAAATCATGTGAGGAAGGTCATATAAAAAATGCTAAGTTGTGACCGCCTGTGTGCCTTGTGCACGTTCGTGCGACTCATTTTCTATTTGCTCCCTCGTGCCTTCGACGTTTGGGCGGGTCAAGTCGGGTCGTGTGAAGACGCCCAAGGAAACGTGTTTGGGCATGTCGAGCCTGGTCCAGTCGAGTCGTGGCGTGTGAGGTCGCCTAAGGAAACGCGTTCAGGTAGGTCAGGTTGGGTCGGTTTGGGTCGTGTGAGAGCACCCAGGAAAATGCGTTCGGGCAGGTCAGGTCGCGTTGTGCCGTGTGAGGGCGCCTGAAGAAACACATTCTTTGCGGGTCGAGTCGGGTTAGGTCATGTGAGGGCACCCAAGGAAATTCATTTGTGTGGGTCGAGTCATGTTAGGATGCCCACGGAAACGTGTTCATGCAGTTCGAGTCGTGTGAGGGCACCTAAGGAAACACGTTCAGGCGAGTCAAGTCAGGTCGTGTCGTGTGAGGGCGCCCAAGCAAATGCGTTCGGGCAGGTCGGGCTCGTCGGGGCTGGTCAAATCGGGTCGTGTGAGGGTGCCCAGGGATGTGTTGGATTGTCATGTGAGGGCGGTTCGGGTTGTGTGGGCATCACTTGACATCATCAAGAGGGATGTGTTGGATTATAAGTACAATCACAGGATCTAAATGTGAACAAATACACAATTATATACTTGCAAAACAAGAAATAAAAGAGAATAAAATTGTTGAGAAATTGAGTAATAAACCAAGGAGACTCTATAGGATGCAAACTAATTCAAGTTGGGTTGATATTCCATGTGCATGCACTTGGTATATCTGAAAATCACTTTCCCTAGTTTGCAAATAAGTCAAATTAGATTGGGACACTCAAAATTAGCAAAATATTCTAAAATAGAGTGAACTCGAAGTAAGTGGAGTTAGAAATCAATTGGAACTAATTAATGACCCTCACATGAAAAATAATAACTAGTTAAACTTAGTTGAACTCCAAAATAGGAATAAAAGTCAACTTAACAAGAAGAGGAGAGAGAAAAATGACTGTTAAATGTTGCAAAGTAGGGAGGAAGTGCGTACTCACTCTACGAAGGTCTTTGAATTAGGTAGTATGAATCAATGGAGTGGAATTATCCATTTAATCCTCCAACTAGAGTATAGTTAGTGCCACATGTCATTCTAGGTGGCACCCCCTATTAAAATAGAAAACCCTAAAAATAGAGAATTTGAAAAATGATAGGGAATGCCCAATAGTGAATGAAAATTGGTCAGATGTGCCCCTAATAATGTATGGAAGAGGGTCTAATAATGGCAGAGTGTGTGTCTTAAGGAACTAGTGAGTGTAATGTACCCAACCACCACCCCACAACCCAAGTAGGGAGTATGCTATTGAACGAGTCCTAGCAATTCTCAGTCATGTTAAGTACTCATGTACAAAAAAAAATAATCAATGAGTCCCAATAATTTGCAGCCATGTCAAGTACTCATGAAATAAATTATACAATACACAATATTAGAAGAGAAAGGTAAAGAGGGAAAACCTAGTGGGAATAAAACCACCCCTCAAAATACAATGCATATTATGTAAACTATGTAGTTGTTATGAAGAAGGATGGTGTTGCGACCTGTTTTCTGTTTTCTCCCTCGTGCCTTCGACGTTTGGGCGGTTCGGGTTGTGTGATGGCGCCCAAGGAAATGCGTTCGGGTTTGGTCGTGTCGTGTGAGGGCGCCCAAGGAAACAGGTTCGGGCAGGTAGGGTCTGGTCAGGTCGTGTGAGGGAGCCCAAGGAACGCGTCCGAGTCGGGTCGTGTGAGGGCACCCAAAGAAATGCGTCCGGGCAGGTCGGGTCGGGTCGGGTCATGTCATATCCAAGGGTATTCCTTTCTTGGGTTTATCCTTAGTTGCTCGATAGGATCTGCATTGGGTCATCATCCTTTCTTGATGGGGATCTTGATGCCTTGTTCTATTTTTCTCTTTTTGGAGTTGGCTCTAGTACAAGGTTGTGGGTTAGCCAATGGTGAATTTATAGTACATAAGTGTGTGATTTCAAATTTATCAAGCATGCACAGGCCTGTAAAATTAAGGTATGATAGACATTTTTTCTAGTGGACAGAACTAGAGTTTGGTTGAATTTTTCTTGACTACAAACAATGGTAAACAACCTGCATCAATGTTTCTTTCCTTTATGAAACAACCAACATCAATTCCTTCCAAAAACAACTCAAAACATAATCAAACAAGTCTCCATTCTTATCAATTCATGTTGGGGCACTAGATAGCTGAATATAATCTATAAAATAAAACACCTCCAACATTTCAGAACGAAGTATGAACAAAATGAACCATTACTTAGACTGCATTGTAAGCCAAGAAACCAAATTTATCAATGCAAGGATCTACAATCCCAATTTTGTGAAGTCTGATCCATCTAACATTATAAGCATAATGGCCATTTAAAAATGGAGTATGTTGACATAATTCACAGCCCCTAACCCATTTAACCCCCTAAAACCCTAACCCAATTAACCCCTTAAACCCTAACCCCATTAACCTCTAACCTCTATAAGTGTCCTCCATCATCAATGTCTACAAAGTGCATGATCCCAGTCCAACGTGTTCATCAAGTTATTCCTCTATCATTGACACATTTGCAACATCCTCTTCTTCACATGTCTCAGCCTCTTCTTCTTCATCGCAATTTGCAACTCCATCCTACCCCATTTCCCAACCAAGTCGAAGAATCTCTACTTCAAAATTCTCCTCCAAGACTTAAATTTCAACACGAATCTATGGGTGCTCTTCTTTCATACGCCTGAACCTGTACAAGGTCTGAAAATTCCTCCCTTGACATTCTTCCCAACTTACCATTTGTTATTATGCAGCTTCAACCCTGACCAATGTCTTGCCCCTGCTAATGTTTCACTGAGACCAACCAATATAATTTTCAAGCTTCGATACCAATTGCAACCGTGTCATTGTATTTGGGTTGGGTCCTTTGAGGGCGCCCAAGGAAATGTGTTCAAGCAAGTCGGGTCGGGTCGGGGATTGCCGTGTATTGAGGGCGCCCAAGGAAACGCATTCAGGTTGGTCGAGTCGCGTTGTGCCGTGTGAGGGCGCCCATGGAAACACGTTCAGGCGGGTTGGGCCGAGTCAGGTCGTGTGAGGCAACCCAAGGAAACCCGTTCAAGCGGGTCGGGTCGGGTCATGCGAGGGCGCCCAATGAAACGCGTTTGGGTGGGTTGCAGGGTAGGGTCGTGTGAGGTTCGTCGTATCAAAAATGCTAATTTGTGACTACCAGTGTTCCTTGTGCACGTTCGTGCGACCTGCTTGTCCTTTTATCCCTTGTGTCTTCGTTAGGGCGAGTCGGGTCATGTCTTGTGAGGGCGCCCAAGGAAACACATTCGGGTCGGGTCAGGTCGTGTGAGGGAGGTCGTATCAAAATTGCTAAGTTGCAATTGCGTCGTGCGCCACATTCATGTGACCTATTTTCCTTTTGCTCCCTTATGCCTTCGTTTGGGCAGGTAGGGTAGGGTCGTGTGAGGGCCCCCAAGGAAACGTGTTCGGGTCAAGTCGGGTTGTGTGAGGGCGCCCAAGGAAATGTGTTCGAGTCAGGTCGGGTTGTGTGAGGGCGCCCAAGGAAATGCTTTTAGGTTAGGTCGGGTCGTGTCGTGCCATGTGAGGGCACCCAAGGAAATGCATTCGGGTCAGGTCATGTGAGGGAGGTTGTATCAAAAATGCTAAGTGGTGACCGCCCGTGTGTCTTGTGCATGTTCGTGTGACCCATTTTTTCGTTTTATCCCCTATGCCTTCGTTCGGGTGGGTCAGTCGTGTGAGGGTGCCTAAGGAAACGAGTTCAGGTTGAGTCAGGTCAAGTCATGTCGTGTGAGGGTGCCCAAGGAAACGCATTCGGGTTGAGTCAGGTCAGGTCAGGTTGTGTGAGGGCGGCCATATCAAAAATGCTAATTTGTGACCACCCGTGTGCCTTATGCATGTTCGTGTGACCTGTTTGTCGTTAGCTCCCTTGTGCCTTCGTTCGGGCGGGTCGGGTCGTGTCGTGCGAGGGGCCCCAAGGAAACAGGTTTGGGTCAAGTCAGGACAGGTTGTGTGAGGGTGGTCGTATCAAAAATTCTAATTTGTGACTGCCTGTGTGCCTTGTGCACGTTCGTGCGACCCATTTGTCACTTGGCACTTCTTTGTGCCTTCATTCGAGCAAGTCGGTCGTGTCGTGTGAGGGCGCCCAAGGAAACGTGTTCGAGTCAGGTCGTGTGAGGGAGGCCATATCAAAAATGCTAAGTTGTGACCGGCCATGTCCCTTAATGTGCACGTTCGTGTGACCCATTTTTCATTTGCTCCTTTGTGCCTTAGTTCAGGTAGGTCGGGTCGTGCCGTGAGAGGGCGCCCAAGCAAACACGTTCGGCTCGGGTTCGGCTCGGGTCAAGTCGTGTCTGTGGAAAGTTGTAAGTTTTACATATTAAATAATTTGTATACACCTTAATATCTTATTTATTTATATTCAATTTTTAATTTTATATTATATATATATATATATATATTAAATATTATTATTTACATTTTATTTTTTATTTTAATTCTAATTCTCCTCTCAGAAAAAATTCAACCTTCACCCAACCTCCCTATTCCCGCCTGCAAAAAATACACCCTTCGAATCACTGTTCCGAACACGTTATCACTGTTTTGCATGCAGACTCGGGTTGAACCCGACTCGACCCTGCTGAACTGCCTAACGCCCTGCGGAACCCTACTCGCCCTGAACGTTGAACGCTGAACACCCATTCCCTGGAACACCTCGTTATTTCTTTAGTTTTTTCCCATTGTTGCTTGAAGCCATAGGTCCAAGATTCAAATCGGAGGGAGTTTTAGGCGTTGGATTGATGTAAAGAGCTCTGCATGACCGAAGATTCTGAAGATTTTTCGTTTTAGTGTAGTTTACAGGGCAACTCTGCTTCTCCAAAGCTCTTTTGTCGTATTGTGCGGGAATATTTCTGTTTTTTGTCGTGAATTCTGTTGTATAATTTTGTATTGTATTTCCAAAAGATAGATTCTCCTATTTGTAAAGTTTTAGGCTATTTTGTGCATTTTTGAAGTCTCTTGTGGTTCAGTATTTTTGTATCCGACAGGATTCGAGACTTTGAGATTTATTTAGGGCATATTTGGTAAGATTATCCATATATATTAATGGTAGATTTTAATAGTGTTACAACATTTTTTGGTCATCTAACCTTTTATCATTAGATGAAACCAAGTACACCATGTAAGACCAATTTTACCCTAGTAAAATTGCTTTCACTATGTGAAATAACTTAGTAAAACACCTTTATTAAGTTTTTTATGGTCTAAACAGGAAACCCCAAAAGGAAATAATAAACAAATCTATATTTGTTTATATTTCCTAGTCATATTTAACCCAAAACAAGGAAATCAATTAAATAAATCCTTATTTATTTGATTATTTCCTAGGAATAAGTTATTTAATCCTTATTTAAATAATATTCCTAGTTAAATTTGACTAAATCATTATTTATTTAATTATATTTCCACCATTTCCTTAAAATAATAAATAAATCATTTATTTATTTATTATTTATAAATAAAGGAATTGACCCAAGTCAAAAATCCTTTTCCCTCCAACAAATATAATAAAATATTCCTAAAGCGTGGTTCTAGAATTTGATTAATAATATTTTATTCATGCACCAAGTTCTAGATAACCCTAATATTTTGTTATAAATAGAAGGGTTTTCCCCATTCATTAGTCACCTCCATTGCATTAGATCACTCTGGATCTATACTTGGTCACATTCTTCATTTTTGCCTTGTGAGCTCCCTTTGAGTTCTATGTTTGTCTGGGTTTTCTACACCAACAAGAGAGAGAAATTTTAGATCTGAAATGCTGAGGACTTTCAAGAACCCATCCCATTGAGGAGAACTGGAAAACACCTTTCTTGTTTTCCTCTCAGGTGCCCCTTTTTAATATAATATAAAAATTCTTTCAAATACATTGTTCTTGTCTTGTTTATTGGATGCATGGAGCCACATTTTACTTTATCTGCTTAATGTCTTTTATGCTTAGATCTGGATTTGTGCAGCATTATTTGGATCACCTAATTGCAGATTTAAAGATATTTGGCAGCCATAATCGATGTTAGGGCTATTTTTTATGTGTAGCTAAAGTGATCTTTTACGACGAAAGATTCATACTAACAATTGGCGACTCCACACGGGTTTTATTTTGCGACCGCTGTCGTTTTATATATTCCTGCATATCCAGCTGTTTCAGACCCTAGGGTTTCTCTTCAGTTTTCTGTTTTTCCTATTTTTATGGTGCTTTTCACCTCTAAAACCCTCAAACATTAAAATTTTTAACTTTCGTGTGTTTCTGGCCTTCGTACGCCAGTATTGTGAGACCTCGGCCATGGCGAGACGTAACTTTTTAAATGCTGCCTTAGAGACCCGGATCTACGAGTCGCCTTAAATCCCAAGTGCCGACACAGCCTTGAGGTCACGCACCTGCCACAAAAGCGACGTGGGTGAAAACGGGTGGGAACACCTTGACAACGCACTTTCTGCAATTTTCGGCCGCACTGCAGGTTTGTGCGAAGCACGCCCGGGGGTTTTTTCCGGCCTGCGCCATCCGCCGTTTAGACACTGTTTCGATTCGTTTCACTCAACTAAGTGGGAATATTTCCCCTTAGGGCTCTAGTACCCTCCACTTTTTGTAGGAGGAGTTTCCTTTGTTGAGAAGTTTGAATTTGAGAGTTTTGACCTTGTAAATCCGGATACGATACCTCATTTCTCAGATCCCTCTGGATCAGCTCTTCTCCCTTTTAAATCACCTCATATAGTTTTGTTTGGGTTTATCTCTAGGGTCACCTCCTTGTCCCTTCTACCTTTAGCTGATTCTCTCTTTGTAGTAGCAACCTTGCCTCTGCCTCTTTGTTGTTTTCTGCACCTCTTTTCAACATATTTCTCCTTTAGATCCCTATCCCTCCCAACCTTAGATCTATTGGCCTCTTTTTAGCTTGTTTTGATTAGATTTTTTTCCCTCTTTTAGACTAGTTTTGAGAGACCCGCCTTCTTGGGTTAGATTTATGCATTGTTAGCTGTTAATTTTCTGTTATTTCAGTCTTATTTACTGTTCTCTGCAGATTTATTTTCAGTTACACAGCACACTTTTTCGTTTACTCTCAAAACGTCTGGGTTTAAAAATTAAAATTAACACATGCCACACACTGACCCTAAGTGAAGAAGAGCCTGGTTAACATCGCCTGGAAAGACTTTAAAATCAATTGACACTGCACCTCTCTGCCCTTGTTTCGAAATTGGCCTCACTTGATTTTGCACCTCCCTACCTTTGTCGTTTTTTTCTTCTTCCCGTCATCATTGCACCTCCAAGGCGTTTATCCCGGAGACTTCTTGGCCTTCACCCTCAGTTTCCGTTTGGTCGACTTCCTCCTTCCCGTCGTCATCGAGTTATTCCTCCCCTGAGTCCGCACTCCGACTCCTCTTCTGATTGTTCGGGTTCTCCCTCTACTCCTGGTTCTCCCCCTGTTACCTTCACCATGTCTAGTTCAGGGCCTAGCGCTAGCGGCAACCCCATTTCTATTGCTAGGTCTGTTTCCAGTGGAACCACTACGGGAACTACCTCGACTGTCCCTTTACTCCCTTATATGGCCGGTCTTAGTCTCCCGAGCTTGATCGGCTCATCGGCGATCTGTTAGCCTGATGTCGGTTAACTGCTATGCCAACCAAGCTCCCCTCCAAGAGCATTCCCAGGATTCGAAGGCAGCACTGGTAGATCCTTCCAACCATATCAAGTCTTTCCACATGTGGTGTTCATCCAATTCCATTGCGCGATTCATGCATCTTAGGTTGTTGCGCCGCTTACGGGGTGAAGCTTCGTGGGTATGTTGACCGAGCCACCTCTTCCCACATACCACCTTTAGACCATTACCCCGAGCCTTTTTATCTTATTTCCGGCTCCCTCTCCGATCTGAGGGGTGAGTGTTGAACTCTTGACTTCTTTTCATCCATTCACTCTTCGGCCGCCTTTCCGCTCATGTCCGGGGAATGGCGAAGTAAACGGAGCTTATGTGCTCCCCCCTTTGAAAGATCGAGTTTATATGGGTGGTTCCCTTTCTCTCTCTTACCTCCCATTAGCAAAGATACTTAGCATCATTTTCCCCAAACCAAAGAAGCCGCCCTCCAAATAGCCTTGAAATATGACCTTATCTATGCCCAATCTGGTTATGTTTATACCGTCCTTCCTGACCTCCCCAAACCCGGTGGCCCTAATGCCTCGGGGGCATCTCACTCTGCCGACGGTATCGTTGGAGCCCTGTCACACACCTCTGCTCAACCTCCTCTGGGCTATGGTTTCCCTCCAGGAGGGGCCAGCCCCTTCGGCACGTTCCCCCCTCTAGGTAGCATATATCCAGGATACAACATACCTCCTCTTTTTTCCCACACTCCTGATTACTTCAATGTTGCCCATCCTACCCCTTATCCGTACCCACACCCTGGTGTCCCAGCTCCTTCAGAATTCAGACCTCCCATTCCCTTGCCTTCTCCACCCCTGCAACTTCACTTACTACCCCCTCCAAGGCAAGTATTTGCGCAGCAGGGGGCAACTAATCTTCTTCCTTCTCAAAGAAAGAGGAAAGGCAATCAATCCGCTTACGTGTCGTGGATCCAATCCTTCAAGTGTTGATTCTGCTGTCAACCAGCCACCGGGGCTCTGTTGAAGCAAGACAGGCGCTTCGCACCCGATCGCCTTGTTCGTGTTGTGGTGTTTATATGGTCCATATGGTAAATACACTCCCACCGGTGTCCCTTATTACCACAAATGTAGCGAGATGTCGGGAGTCTCGGTGCCGTCTGGGGGGACAACACTATTCCCCTAATGTCCTCCCAATGCGGCTACTTCTCAACCGATGTGTTTAGATCCTTTTTCCCTCGGCCATTAAATGTGGCCTCCAACCACCTCATAACCTCATGCCCATTAACCACTCAACCCTTCCCCCTTTTGGTTCTCCCGGTGCAGAGATTCTCATGATGGCCTCTGACCAACTTCTCACCATTGACCTCAACCTTCAAACTCGGTCTCGTCAGTACTCCACACCTCCTGTTCCGTCTGTCTCCGAGTCCCCATCTTTAGGTCCTACAGAGCCTTTGTCGACACCCAATGGCCCCTTGAAAATACCTCCGCCAAAAGCTGAGGTTCATACCAAGATTCCTAAGGGCCCATTATGCCGAAATGCTGCCTCTGGTCGGGTTGCCCATTCATATAGCATAGTAGATGATCTGGCACAATCTACTGCTGCCATTTCAACACTGGAACTCCTCCAGTCGTGTCCTTCCCAAAAGAAGGCTCTACTATCTGCCGTGGGCGCTGTAGATCCTGCTGATGACCAATTGATTGTTTTTGATGCTCGTCAGTCAGACCATCCCCCTCTTCCTGCTTCTGTTGCTTTCCAAATCCCAGTCACAATTCGAAATTCCAACGTCGCTCGGTGTATTATTGATGAGGGGGCATCTACCTGTGTGATGTCTGTTTCGGTTTGGAAACAACTTGGATCTCATGAGCTGTCCCCTTCCACAATCACCCTTCGTGTGTGGGATGGCCAGGCCTCCCAACCCATTAGCCTATTAGTAAGCATCCTATCATTGCCTGCGGGTAAAGTACATTTTGTCGGCGTTGAAGTTATCCCGACGCCCCTCTTGATTACAACATTCTTTTTGGGGTGCGTTACACCTATACCATGTACATAGTTCCATCCGCGAGTCCACGCCAAGATGTTTTCCCTCATATTAACGGTGTCACCATTGACCGGTTGGGTACCCGCAGACTTGAAAATCTCGGACCTCCCCTGAGTCTGTCTATTGTCACGATAAGAAAATTGTTGATTCTTTGACCGGTGTTTCCCACAGCGTCTACAAAGACTCCTCCCTGCTTGGAACTTTCCCAGGTCCTCCTCCTCCTCATGTCTCTGATCCCAGCTTGGCGAATGTTTGCATGATGCAATCGTCTCAGGTTGCCCTTCCGCAGCCTACTTCGGCTAGTCAGCAACCTCACCCTCATCCGCCGCACCCTGCTCCTAGCCCTTCGCCTCAGCCGACTGAACCTCTCCCGCCTGGACCTTCCCATCCACCTCACACTCAGGAACCTCCCTACCCTCCTGAGTTGGGTGTTTCTGATCGATTTAGTGTGTCCTAAATTGCTGCATTTAATTTGTCAATTCGGGAATCGTAAGCTGATGAAGTGCGGCGCACTATATGTGCAAGATAACCTATTTCTTAACTTTTTGTCGTTTTTGGTTTTTCTAAGGTGAAATGGAAATTCTAAGATGAAAACAAGTTTGGTTATATTTGTTCAAGGAAGTGATATCCCCTATAATGATTTACCAACTTGAAACTTTAAAAGCAATTTGAAGTTTACAATGATAAGACTTGAAAGGAATTGAAAATGTGCTGCTGAAATGGAAA
>JAXQQM020075634.1:0-13092 GCA_034641835.2 Pinus albicaulis
TCAGCTGAAATTCCAAAATAAAGGAACACCAGCAATGGGTTGGACTATGAAAAAGGTTTATTTGCATGAGGACATGCAAAATATTTGATGTGGGGGAATTATGGGCCTCCAACTTGTCATGATTTTGTTGATGAAACCATCCATTTTCACATCATTCCATTCACCCATTGTCAACATTTTTAACCATATTTCTCCATAAATAGACCAAATTCATGCATGCATGTTTACATGGTTTATTATTATTATTTACATTATTTTTAATGAATTAAGAAGAACTTTTCTTGGTTTTACTAATGAAATTTTGGCCAGTTCAAGATTCTGCAACTCAAGTCAATTTCCATAGTTATCTCCATGGTTAAGGTAGTATCACCACTCTAGAAGGAAATACGACACTTGGACTTAGTTTCTAGAAGCTCCAATATGGATTTGTATTGGTCAAATGCCACCCAACTCGCACATATGGACTTCCAACAAGAGATCAAAAGAAAAATGCAATATTTTTTACCAATCAACTTCATACGTGTTTTTTGAGAAAATGAAAACGAATTTTGGAAAATAAAATATGGATTTTTTCAGCACGAACCTACTTAAGTTCCTTATGATCATTTTTCACAAATTCGTTACCATTTAAGATATTTTTTGGGTTATTTGGAGCCTTGTTTTGTAGATTGTGTGAGCAAACAGTTTGGTAATTTCAAAATCAATGTCCATAAACCAAAAGGATTGGAACGAGTTGTTATTTAGAAAATTATTGGCAAAGAGATAAGTGTGAATAGATATGGATTGATCTTTGATCCTAGAAACCTTCAAAATATATTTTATTTTATTTCAAACTGATTTAATGAGACCTCATGGCCAAAATTCATGCAATGGAATTTTGAGTTTCTTTTTGCTTCAAAACTCTATAAATTTTTGTCTCTTTGATGAGGGAAGAGATCAGGTGTCAATGATGAATATTAACCTGTAATTGTTGCTCTATTTGAGGAAGAATAAATCTATTTTTTTTCCAGTGAATGTAATCTCTGATATGGCACAATTCTTAATGAAATTGGTGATTTGAGTCAAGTGATTTGAGTTTATAATTCCTCACACTCACCAGGAGGGTCCCCTGTGGAGTTGTGAGATAGTCTAGTTGTCATTTTAATCTCATTTTTTTCAGTATTTTCTTCGATTTAGTTTTTAATCTCTTTAGATGTTTTAATTATCCATTTTTCAATATAGTTTTATTTCTTTCTTTTTTTTGTCTGTTATAGGCTGAGTGCTTAGTATAAACTAAAAAAATCCAAAAACACTTTCCTTGAAGTATTTTTCAAGAATTTATTTCATTTTCATGATTTTTCTAGTCATCATTTTTAGAAGACATGGAGGCTCTTGCACTTGAAATTTTGTCAACATATCAGTGTCTTTATTTTATTTTGTCAACATATCTAGAATAGTTTCTAATTCCAAGTTTTGTAGAATATTTGTGCTTTTAATTTGATAGTTAGATTTCCTTTCATTATTTTAAATTAGATTTATTTCAAATCTCATAGATTAAAATTAAAGTAGAGTTGTTTTACATTTCATAGAATAAATTTCTCTTTTCAAGTGAGCTAGTTAGATTTCCTTTCATTGTTTAATAGAATAGATTTCAATTTTTCTTCAGTATAATATATTTCAATTTCTTGTCCAATTATAATAGATCTCGAATTTTTGATTTTAGAAGTTTTGAAGTTTGAATTCATTTTCCTTTTATGACAGAACATGTGCATATTCTTATCAAAACTTAGTCATAAACATGTTTAAATCCTCATATGTAATTATATTAGTTTCTTTGACTTAAAATTAGATATCCTAGCACATATAGTGCACGTATAATTCGCAAGCTCATGTACCCAAATTGACATATAAATGCAAGTGATTTAAGAGTCAATTAAATTACACAACAGGGTGCTTGATTACTCCTCTAGGCAAGCATTAATCGAAAATACCCAAACGCAACAAAATCTACCCCACCTAATGAATCCAAGGAACCATGCTCTCGAGGTAGCTCCCATGGATATGATCATTGTTTTCCCATACTAGAACATTACTACAAAACATCCCTTATTCTCTATAATATAGATTGAGAGAAAACTTCTCCTAAGTTTTGGCACCTATAGCATGCCCTTCACTTTCAGCATGCCTCCTGAATCAAGCTTAAATAATTTTGTCCCAAACCCATTCATTGCATGCTTGATAATACACAAAACTATGCATGCATCTCCAAGTCCCACTTTATCAGGCTATCAAACATCTCCCATGCTCCTACCATATTATGTGTAGCTCCACCATCCAATGGCCATGCATCATCTATCATGGTGATTGTGGAAAGATGGAAAACAAGTGATAATCCCATCTCAAATTTTCTGGAAAATTCTTTATCCTAAGCATCTATTGATGTAGCTAAAACTAAATACATACCTTTTTTTTTCCTTCTTCCTCTATGGACACTATGATTAGTGTCCTATCTTATGACATGAAAAACACTTGAAATTAGTCAAGTCCTTATTCTTCTTTAGCTATGAATCTACCTCCTCACTCATTCTCAAACCTTTTCCTTTCCTCCTCATTACCATATTAGCAAGAGAAATATTTTCATCACCCTTGTGTTTTCCTCTTGATAGAGATTCCTCCTGCATTTCCTCTTTGATGAAATCACCCCATAGTAAATCCCAATTAGGAAGGTTCTCTCATGTGATGAACCCCTTTATGAAAGGATCACATTTCTTGGTGAAGGCATTCAAGGCAATTCTAACCATCTCTCCATCTATGACAACCACCCCAAACTGTAGAAAACTCATCACAAACTTGTATGATATTGGCAAGATAAGAGGTAATTGTATCTGAACTAGTGATTTTGGTGTTCCTAAGAATCTATCTCAACACCATCTTCCTATTGGTATTATCACTATGGTATAAATTTGTTAGAGCCTCTTGATGGGTGCCTGCATTGTCATTATTTTTTCATCCATAATTTCTTATTTTTATCACTTTTGACTATCATTCCTACCATAATATTTGTCTATACCTATTTCTAATAATCTATTTAACCCAAGATATGATTTATTGTAACTCATGTCATTTTAGCAAATTATGTTAGTGTAATTTAAGGAGAATAAACATTTTGTGCTTACTAATGAGGGGTCTTGTGGGAATTGATGCAAAAAATATTATAAGTGTTGTCATATTGCTTCAACACTAGATGCATAGCTACAAAACCAAACATGATGCTAAAAGACTAGCCAAATTATCATGAAATCATTTCATATTGTTGAAACACTAACATATGACTTTTATCACAACACCAACAATTGACTATAGTGGTTCACATAGTTAATTTTTGTTGTCGTTGCACCAGCTAAGATAGTATCATATGCCATAATAGTGCTAATAGATACACCAAAATAGGGATCAAATGGAAGACTAGACAGCGAGAAGAGGACAACAATGTGGTGCAGATCAACTCAGTCAATGATAACTATACCAATGTTCCCTATCAACATGAAGACTAATTTATGTAAATGATAAAGACCAAATTTGTACTATTGTTTGTCTTAGTAACCCTATTGGAAATGAAATAAATAACATCCCAAGGATATTATATCCTCATCGATATTATTAACCCTTCCTTTTCTAATAAGGGGAAATGTAAATTGTATAAAGATCACTGCACAATTTAAGTAGATGGGATCATCAATATTATAATCAAAAGAAACTATGCTTCTCAAATTAATATAAAGTGTTGATCTAGTTCTTATAGAACTCTTATGTGTTAATGGATATTTAAGTTTGGATTTTGATTAAAATTTTCACCTAGTTCCTCTTCTAGGGAGGTAGGTACCCCTCCTTTGATTAGTATTATGGCATTGTAGCATAAATATGGTCATTGGATTGAATCATTTTAGAATTGATATGTGTTTGATTTCTATTTTGTATCACTATAACATGATAATTCAAACTTTGTTTCAATACATATATTTTCCACCTTATTGTTTATGATGTGTAATTGTTTAAAGTTGTGTTGAATTCAGAAAGGTGTCAAATAAACCATATTTAAAGTTATTCACTTTTTATTTGTAGTATTGAGAGTGGGAAGTATTTCTTAATAAAATCACTATTTAGACTAAGTTACCAGCAGTGTGTGTGTTCCTCTTTTACAATTCAATTGAATTTTCCTTTCTGCATTATATTTATATTTTATTCCGTGTAAATTATATTCTAGTAACATCATCTTGCTTCCATGCCAATTGAAATTAAACTAGCTTGTTTTTTTTTTAAATTTTAATTGAACTACGGATCACAACACCTTGCTTCCAGGCCCAATTGAGTCAGTTTAACTTTATCATAGTTATATTTTTCATTTTATACCTCTTTTTAATTAACACAAATGAGCCTATTGGATATAACTTCAAAACCCTTGTCCTATGTTCATTTATCCCCATTGCAACCTCATAGCTAGAGTATCGGATGAAAAAAAAATGGCAAATACATTACACAACAGTTCACAAAGATCATATGAAACCTTCATTTGAAAAAGTAAATGAACAATATTTCTAGTTGTTTTTTAAGAAAATTAAAATTTAATTAGGAAACCCATCATTTTGACATCATCGTCGCCAATAGTGCAACCTTTTTTCTTACTATCTCTAGTCTTTAGTGGCACAATTTTTAGGATGTTTTTTACTTGTGTTTTTAGCTGGTGTGTTTATTTATATTTTTTTTATTTTCTTTTTAAGTTAGGATTCTTTTCAAAATATCATGAAAATGATAAATACCCAAAAGGTTTATTTAATAACGATATGAAAAAAACCCAACAAAATAATATTCTAGGGAAATCAACTCAAGGAGAAGGATCCATCCAACCTAGTTACCTAAATCCAACAACCATCTCTCTAGATAAGGACCGAGACTTCTAAGGCTAGTGCAGATCAATGTAGAAAAATGCATAATAGAAAGAAGCTACAGGGCAGCAATGACAAGGTCTTGGAGGTATACATAAGTCAAGGGTTTCTATCATGGTCATGGTACATGTCATCTGAAAATTGATAAGAATAATTACTTGCGGGTTTTCCTCTCCAAGAGGGAGATATTTTGGCCCTGTCTTGAAGAGTCTAAATCTTGTGTCTTTTGTATGTTGATAATTAACTTGATGAAGGAATTAATAAGCTAATGAAGAGAAGATCTAAGTAAGAGAAATAATTTCACAAGTAATGATCAAGTAGAGAATTAATCTATGCCATACCAATTTCTCAACATGGTATCAGAGCTAAGGTATTGAAGACAAAAGGGCTACATAACAGGGGGACACTCAAAGATCAAGGAGCAAGAATCAATTTTTCTAGAAAGCATCAAAGTCAAAGTCAAATCAATATGAAAGGAAATCATCAAGCCATCTCAAGAAGAAATTAAATCTTATTCAAAGGTCCTATACATCTAGGAGGTAATATTTGACTTCAAACATTCTTGATATTGAATACATTATTGGAAGACACATCATCCAGCACCACCCAACACTATTGAAGATATAATCATTCTGAAGTAATCCTTGATCATAAAGGATCCAAGATCACTCTTTTGAATCAATATAATAAGGAGATCCTTCCATCATATTCATCATCATCAACAAGCAAGCTGATAAAAGAATAAATAATATTTCCAAGTAAGTATCCCATATATGTCAAAATTATTTCTTGCAAGGAAAGTAACAAACTCTCTGGAACTGAAAATTTTCGTGCATGAAAGATAAGGAAAGATATAAAATTAATTGAAAGTGAAGAAATGGAATATGTCAAAGGCTCTCATGTTGAACCATCAAAATAAAATATTCAAGCCTATACCAAATGCACAAAGGGATAAATAAGAGCCCAAAGAATCGTTATAGAATCCATAAAGGACTCTATGTTTTCCTATGTGTCAAATCTAGAATCATCAAAAGAGATATAAGATAAATTAGCAGGTCTATTCTCGGTAAGTCCTGCAAGAGAAATATTGACTTTAAGACAAGAATTGCTAAAATTTAAAATGTCAAGAGAGGAAGGGATAACCTCATATTTTATGAATATTTCCGTAATTCGAGAAAAATTGCAGAAATTAGGAGAAGTAATGTTTGATGGAGAAATACTCACTATGGTATTAAATGCTCTACCTAAGGATTGGGGGAGCTTCACTTCAAGCACCTCTGGGAAGAAAGAAGCATTAAAATTTCAAGATATAAGGTATTAATGTAAGAAAAAAGAAACTAAATCAAATCAAGCCAATGAATCTAGAAGAGAAAGATTTGGAAAATTTGGTCCTCAGAAAAGGAAAAATAAAATATAAAAATATGAGATGTTATGAATGTAATGAAATTGGGCAATGTTGGAAATACTAAGGGGGGGGGGTGTGGGTGAATTAGTATTTCTTACAATTATAGCATTAGTTAATCTTCAATTATTATCAGTGTTTGTACAATGATAGTAGCAAACAAGAGGAACACAAATGCATAGAGTTTTTAAGGTGGAAACCCACTCTGAGAAAAAAACCACCTAATGCTTTTTTAATAATTATTTAATATTCAACTCTAATTGAAAATAAAGCTCCAACTTCCTAGAATCTAGAAAAGCATTCTTCTCCAGCTCCCACTGGATGGATGCTCCAATGCCTGAGATTATTCAGTAGTCAACTGAACGGATGCCCCAACACCCAATGAGCTACAACTCACCCTAGCACCACCCTACCACCCTATAGAAGAATAAAAGAAGAATGGACTCCCATACCCGGGGAAAATGGTGCACTTTACAATGATATAGAATGATGCAAAAAGAAAAGATCTACTAGACCATAACCCCAACTTTGACACAACCACCCAATGATGATCCTAGACCTTCCAACACTGCCTCTTCAACCCTTGGCAGATAGACACTAATAAATTTTTTACAATAATGTATTTACAATGACTAAGTACAATGATACCTTTACAATGATTATATGCAGTGCTACCCACTTGAAGACTGCATATGATGAAATTCTTGCTGCTATTATAAACCTTGGTTGTTGCTCTTGTCATGCTACCCTCTACGACACCTTGCTTTGCTTTTCTGCCGTAGAAATTCTGGTCCTTTGCAACCCTTGATAACACATGATCTAGCTTTTTCTTGCCTTCTAGGAGCTCGATATTGAATCTAGTGTATCTCTATTATTTCAGATCCTCAATATCTTATTTTCAGCCTATAGTATTCCTCTGAGTCACATTTCCAATGCCATAGGTCTGACCCAATTTGGATTCTTCAAGGGAGAGTTATACCGAATCTCTCACAATGCCCTAATTATGGACTGTTTCAGCAGAGCACACTTGTACAGTGTGCCACGTGTCACTGTTTCTTCATTTTTCTCTGAAATTGATAGAGTGAAAGGTACATATTGTTAAATATCTTTCACTTATTACAAAATTCCAATACGTCACTCGAGATATGAGATTATGAGGATTTACCAAGGTCACTTCTTTGAGATGAATTTCAGGAGCCTACAAAAACCCTGACTTCCACAGATCATATCTCCAAAAATATTGCGCACCTTGATCCAATTTTTTTACAGCAGCTTCCTCAAGATTTCGGCTTTGCCTCATAAAAATTTCAACTTCTGAACCTTCATATAAAAAACGTTAGAGTGAAAATTCCACCATGACCTATTTCAAATGGTGAAATCCCTTGCATAAGGAGGAAATGAGGATCACAATTTATATAAATGCTTAGGTTGAGAGGGGCTTCAACAAGTGAACGTGGGAGGGATTTTACAAGCTTAAAAAATATTAATTATGAATTTTTAATGACCCATTCCCCAACCCCATGGGGTTTTAGCCCACTAACTGGGGGTACAAACTTTAAACATGAATATCTCTGAAACTGTGAAGAATTACATGGCGTGCCATATATCAACGGAAACATCTCGAAAAGTAGAAACCATAAAAAGCATTATTGACCTAGAATATATTAATTTGGTAGGTCAAAATTTCCATGCAATATTGGGTTAGCCCCTGGTTCTGCTTGGGTTGACATCAATGACAACCGTTGATAAATAGGCACTATAAAGGAATTGTCCCTCACATACCATAAACAAGAGAAAGAGGGAAGAAGCTTATGTTGCCAGAGAAAAGGAAGAACCTGATACAAAGAAATCTAAGAAAGAAGAAGTTAAAGACCTCTTCCACGAATGAGGTCATATTCATCTTTAGGAAGTTATAGTCGGCTGTAAAATAGTATGATAGAAAGCATTGTATTTTATGTAGATGCATCTTGTTAGGATAGGCATCATGATGGAAGCATTGAAGGAGGAGGACTCGTTGTAGGAGGATGTCTATAACACATATGTGACATCACTGAAACAACATTTATAGAATGCAGCCATCAAGATCAAAGATAATCAATAAGGAAACAAGTGCTGACATTTTCTATTGAAATCCTCTTTGGATTCACTGATTAGAAAAAAGCAAAAAGGTTTCTTCGAGATTTCTAACTTGCAAAATTCTAGGATTAGAATATGTTGACATATTGATAAAGCAAGGCAAGAGAATGAAACTCTTTCATTCTAAAGAAACCTGCTGCATGATGACTCAAAAAGAAAAGAATGAGGTACATGTATATATATGCTGACACTGGATGCTATGAAGTCATGTCATGTGGTTGCAGGTAGTACACTTCTATCTTTAGAAGTATGATCAAAATAGAAAGCAGAAACTCTTCCGATGCACAGGTTTCCAAAAGGCATAATCTACACTATATGAAATCAACATAATATGTCCTCACATGAGATATGAGGTGATTATACAAGGAACTAAACAATGGAAGTTCTTGGGAATGAAATAAAATTGTGTGGAGAAAGAGAGAAAAAGGAAGAGATCGCGAAAAAGTGCAATCATGAAAAGAGGCAGTCAAGATCCTAGGAAGCCAAGAAGTCTTGACTAGAAAATTTCCTGCGAAGATATGTAGACTTGTTATCACACTCGAAATTTTCAAAATTTGTTTTGATAAGGTCACCATAGGTTTCATGTTATATCATGTTGGGTCATGCATTTGATGAAGAATTTATAAAATCATGTTTATCCTATGTCAGAAAAACCATTTTTTATTCATGTCATGTCAACTAAATCCATTTTATATCATTTAGTTTTCACACCCATGCCTTAAAATCAAGAAATGAGCCAGTTGTCTAGTTTTTCATAGTTTCGTAGCGAATATAGTGGCAGAATAGCAAATTTCTCTACGAAACTGCCTAAAAATTTCATAGCACTCATTTGCCAAAAGAATATCGATGAATTCTCATTTTCTATTAGTTTTAGGGAAAGGTGAGATCACCTATTAGGTTATGACAGTTATCCAACATGTGAAACCATAAGTGATTATCATCATTGCAGTTTTATCCCTCCATTTGTCATTTTCCCTCTCATATTAGAATTTCATATTTTTTACCCAAGCTCCTCTTTGTTATTAACCCTTAAGCCTTAGCATATATTGGTCATCTGTCACCCTTGAAATGTTTAGCTTTGTGGCAAGGAGCTTGCTGTCCAATTTGTCTTTATAGGTGTCACATGTTTAAGAGGTCAGCTTGGTTATAAAGGGAGATGGTCATGAACAAGAAAGCATACAAAGGAGGCTCTGTCGATCAGATAGAAGCCCATGGAACTTCAACTATTCGTGGAGGACCCTAGCTTTGCTGAAGCATGCACCAGTTCAAATTGCTTGAATTTCTATTGGAGCTAACAAGGAAATTGTTATGTTTTTGGACTGTTTCAGCAGTAAGTTTAAAGAGAATATTATGGATGAACAGAGATGAATTTGGAAATATTGAGAGAGGTTATTGTCAAGAACAGAACAAGGAAACATAACCTCTTTCACTTTTCTCACAGGTTCTACCAGTTTGGATATTCGAAGATATCTCTGGGACCTATTCTCAAAAAATAGAATTTTCCTGTTTTATACATGTTTTTCAAATGCATATTCTGGACAGCTGGAGATGGAATTTAAAAAAACAGGAGAGGTTTTTCTTCAAATAATTCTGATCTATAAAAACCTCCTCCGGTTTTGAAAAATATATCAAGGATTCGGAAAATTGAGTTCATTTCTAAACTGCAAATTCTGCCTTTTTTAGGCAGTTTCATAGCGTGCTTCAGGCTTGAAGCCAAAAAAACGCTATGAAAATTTCTGTAGGTGCATTTTTGCTTTGGAATCCAGTTTTATGAAGAGTTAAGGAGGGAGATTGATAGTATTTAGCTCTTTTAACCCAACAAACATGTCCACATCAACAAAGAGAGCTAACAGGTGCCATAGGTTGGTGAAATGAAATATGCTACTAAACTACATTACGAATTTGCCTAATGACACTCTGTTTTTGCAGCAGGGAGCTTTGGGTTGTATTTTTTTTTATCTTGAAAGTGTTTTGAAGGTTATCTAGCCACATATAAAGTTCAAAGATAGTCAGAGGAATATTTTTTTGCAGGTTTGGTCTTCGACAAATTTATCTAGCTCATTAGTTCATCATGGAGGCATTATCATGTGTGATGGCACCATTTCCTTAAAAATAGGAGAATCGATTTCATAAAGACAACGACGGCATTTATATCTTAGTCATGGTCAGTGCTACTTAAGCGCATGATCCTTTTTTATGTAAATAGGTTGTTCTTTTAGTTGAAAAGTGTAATAAATAGGTAGTTGAGTCCTATTAGGTTTCTAACTCCTAAAGTTAGTAGGTGTCATTATCATTACCATGTATTTAGATTTTTAGATAGATGAGGTGTCAAGAAGAGGATTCGAAGGTCCAGCTTGAAGGCAAATCCAATGTGAAGATGCTCAAGCCTATTAATAGGTAGAATATTGAATAACAAAGGGTTGGAGAATGCTTTTGATACAACTACTATTGTAATTTTTTATATTAGTAATAGACAGACAGTGACTTTTCTTGCTTAACCTGAGATTCTTAATGTGTTTCAATGGTTTTATGTGTCTCTTTTATATCTTTCTTATATTGATGCTAAATTACTCATAATTCATATCATATATGCTCTGACTTCCTTTTAGCATTGTGTTACTGATTATTCCCATGTGTTAGTGTTTTTCTATCATTGAAAAAGAAAAAGCATCAACTTCCATAAGTAGGAATGCTTGTCATTGATTTCCTTTTACTGACTCCATAAGCCCAATGGTAGTTGAATATTCCTCATTTTTCAACTGCAATCACATACACTAAAACACTCATAGAATTAGCCATCTGTTTTAAGACCTAATTGAGTAAATCCTTTGATAATTTGAGAGAGCCTTCTCAAACTGAAGAGGCTAATCTTCATTCAAGAGCTGGTTTGAAATAGTTGCTCCAAGTTGACCATTGAGCAGCCCAACAGGAGTCAATTTGGTGATAACATTTTGGCGTCATTGCCGGGGACCAAAGGAGTAAAATTTTCCCTGGGAAGAATGAAAAAGTTTCAGTTCTAAGGTCTGAGAGCAGTAGACACTTAGACACATATTAGCTATATTTTTTCTCTGGCGACTCCACACATCAAATAATAAATTGGAAGGTGAATCCACTGCTTGAGGATCAGTGGCTTGATGAAGTTCCAAGATGAGTTCCATTGCAAGAATAAATTCCAGGTATGCCCCTATGAATTGGTCTCACATCCCTGGTTTTCCAAATCCTATGCGAAAGGCCGATTGATTAATTGATCTTCCCATATTTAAAAATGAAAAGAAATACAATGTTGCTCTTCATTTGGTTAGATTCCATATGCATGTACATAGACTTAAGGTTCAGTTCCTTGAGGATTGTCTCATGAAAATGTTTATGGTCACTTTAGAAGGAAAATCATGGTCTTAGTAAGAAAGCATGCCAAATGGTTCCTTATATTCTCTTGCTGATTTCCATGTTGCATTTTATGAGATATATAAAGAATGTCATTCTTCCTTATTGCTGGTCAAAGACTGTTGTAAACATTGTGTGATTTTTATTGAATATTTGGAGAATTGTTATGAAGATGATGAGTTCATAGATGAGGAAATTTTAGAGGCCCTTCATAACAATCCCTTTAATCACCAAGAAGAAAGGATAGCCTCTCTCTTAGATGAAAATGAAACCCAACAGGAGTTTATTTATGAAACTCATGTTACATCCTCTGAGTTTGATGAAAATTTGCAGCATACTTGTCAGTCTTTTGATCATCATGAATATGAGAATCATTTCAAACAACAAGAGGAAATATTGGAAGATAATTGCTATAATCCTCAGGTAAAGGAAGAAATTTATTCTTTATGTCATTCCTTGCATAAGCCTACATCAAATGAATACAATTCTGAAAAGCAAATTTTAGACAATCAGATGGGTGTGCTTGTTAAATCATATCAAGAGTTACCTTTAGAAATTTATGTGTTACATGCTGAGGCAGTTCCTTTTGAAAGTGTCCAAGAGTTCTCCAAGTATTTATTCCTCTCAAATGAAAATAATGATCGACATATTTTTCCTTTTTTATTTGAGAAAGGTCACAAGGGTTATAATGAAGAATTTGAACAAGGAACACCATCAAAGGGTCATATTTACTCACACTTTCTTGTTGATCAACAAGAATTATTCATGCATACTCTCAAAGATCCTTTTGCAGCTCTCATGGAATCTTCTATAGGAATGAATTTCAATATGATTTTCAGTTATGTATACAAATTCAGATGGTGGAACAGCTTGTCATCTCTCAAGAATGGCTTTATGATCAGCGAAGTGGAATGTCCGTTCCAATCTAGTACTCAACTTCTTTGTTGGCATCATTGGAAGAGTGAGATCAGTTGATTCAGTTTTTATGTTGAGCAAGTAGAGTAGGATCATTTGTATATAAATAAGCTTGAATATCAAGCATTTTGTCAATTTAAATTTTAAATTTAGCATGTGTACTTTCATTTATTTAGCAGCTACTGGTTTTTTTTAGTGCCAAGGTTACAGGTCAAAACAGGTTGCAAGTTTTCATTTTGAAGATGGGAGCAACCCAATAGAGGTGGCACTGGAACTACTAGTTCTTTGTTGTACCATAGGGGCACACCATCCCCACTTGAAGCCACTATTTTT
>JAXQQM020085640.1:0-22802 GCA_034641835.2 Pinus albicaulis
GGCATCATCCTTTAGATTCTAGCACAGATTTGTAGCCTATGGAGTTTCAGTGATGAGGATGTAGCCCATCTGACTTGTCTGTCAAATATTGGGCAAGAGATTCAGTTGTTTCTCTCAACAACTAAAGTTGCAGTGCAACAGATCAGCAGTGGCAGTGCTATGAACAACACAGATGCAGCAAATTGAGAGGGAGCCGCAGTACAGAGGTTGCAGTGGCAGTGGTAGAGTCATGGGCAGCAGTACAGAATGGAAACAACAATGCAGAGTTGAGTGGCAGCAGGCCAAGCATCAACAACACAGAACCAGTGACCAAAATCATGTAATGCATAATGTGATGTATTGCTAGAGCACACCCTTGATGCTAAGAGGGAGTGTTGAGATTTTGTGTATTTAAAGTAGCATCAGTTGTGCTCTAGCTCCCAAATTTTGAGGAAGGACTGGAGTACACTTGATCTACAAGACCCAAAAATGGATTTGGGAATTTCATCTGGTTTAGGAGATATTAAATTAATTAATAATTTTAATGTATTTCCTAAGTTAAAACTTAGGGAACTTAAATAATTAAAGTGAATTTAATTAAACATGTGATGAAATTGTCTTAAGTCACACGGATCAAGCTTTCTTTTAATCTTAGCCATTGATTCAAGATCTGATCATGGTTGTTGGTTTCCCAACGAGAAAAGTATAGAGAAAAGGCTTGGGGTCATTTGTAAAGATACATAGAGGCAGAGCACTAAAGCTAAGCTGAGATTCTAGGGTGGGTTTGCTAAGAAATCTCAGAAGTGTTTCAACTGTAGAGAGGGCAATTTAGGCCAAGGGAATGATCCAATCCCAAGGTCTAGAATGAGCAAGTGGCAGAGATCAGCTCAGAGAAGCAGGAGAGCAGCAGTAGGAAGGGCAGCAACTGTGCTACGTAGGTGTTGCGCAGTCCCTCAAGGACAACGTGATTTTCTGCAGGAAACCCTCAAGGGTTACGCAAAGACCCTAAGGGGCAGTGTAAGGACTACGTCACCCAGTCTAGGGTAACGCAACCCTTTCCAGAGCAGCGCTGAGGGTCAGAGGGGCTTCAGACGCTGATGCAGAGGCTTCAGGGGCAGCGCTGGGGTTTCTAGGCCCTAATTTTGGCTGAGTTCTGTAAATCCTGTTTGAGTGTGTGGATCAGTCATTATTTTGGCCCTAGATCAACCAATGAGCTGTAGATATATTATTTCTCTGTTGGGTTTTCCAGATTTGGAACCCAGGGTTGTTGTATTCAGAAAATTCTTAATAATAAAACCCTCCAGCAGCTAGAAGACTGGTTTTCCTGCATTGGGTTTTTCTAGGGACTATTTGTCCAGAAATAACTGTATCACTTTGTCTATGTGTGCATGAACTTGTTCTATATTTGAATTGGTGGAGATCTGTTATGTGTTTTGCTTCGATTTTAACTTGAATTTATTCAGTTAATAACTTGTCTAAGTAGGAGGAGCATAACTAGATTAACAGTAATAATTTCTACATAAAGTGTAAAGATTTATAAATTTCCACAAGGTATCAGAGCAATTGCAGATCTAGGAGGGTCACCAGCAAGAGTCAAAAGGTTCGAGCTGTAGGAAGCAGCTGGAAAAGCAGCAGAAACGCAGATCTGAAGGGACAACGCAGTTTTCAGAGGCATATTCATGCAAAGGGAAGGGTCACACAGTCTAACGCTGTCTCCTCGCAAGCCCACGCAATTACTGCTCAAGGACAGCTCAGAAACAACGCTGGATTAGTCTGAAGCTTGCCAGTGTGATTCAGATCTGAATTTGTCAGATCCAGAAAAAACCGAAGAAAAGTTGCAGAAATTCAGAGGGTGCTGGTGGGGTTAAATTTCTAAAGTTTTCAGATTTTTAGCCTTAGCACAAGTGACAAAGAGCGGGAGGAGATCAACTTATCAGAAAGTTTCTAGCCAAAGAAAATTGCAGATTGATCAGAGGATCAAAGAGAACTGAATCATTGTTGATTTGGCAGATTTCCAAGGAGGGAAATCAGTTGTTAGAGGGAGCAGAAGGTGCCTATTTCGCCAAGGGCCTTAGATCCAATTCTCTAGCAAAGAGAAAGGGAAGGTCTGACACATTTCTGAGCAGATGGCTCCTCATGGACTGCATGACAGGACAGATTGGATGGCCTCTCCAACTTTTCAGTTTGGAAGGCAAGGATCCTGATAGTCCTTGAGGCGTATAATCTTAGAGACAATGCAGAGCAAACTCTGGCCACACCGACCGATCTAGATCTCCTTCGAAAGCATAAGGAAGCTGTTGGGCACGCCAAGCGACTGGTCATGGATGGAATTAAGGACCATATTGTACCACACTTAGCTAAGAAGAAGATAGCTAATGAGATGTGGAAGGCCTTAATCTCCTTATATGAAGATGTTGTTGGAGACACAGATGAGGTCATTCATGATGACCAAGGGAGAATACATGGAGCATTTCCTCTCCTGATTGCAATCAATTAGAGATCATTTGACTGCAACGGGTGCTAAGGTGGAAGACGATGTGATAGTTAAGACTGCCCTCAACACAGTCACAGATGAGTGGGAAACCTTTGTCCAAAGTATCTTGTGCAGAGCAGACCTCCCAGATTGGGACAACTTGTGGTCAATTCTGCGTCAAGAAGAACTCCGCAGATTCACCAAGAAGCAACATAGCTCTGGAATGAGCAAAGTGAAGAAGGAAGATGAGGAAGATGCAACCTTGACATCAAAAAGGCAGCCAAAGAAGAAGAAGGATCTCTCAAAGATCAAGTGCTTCCAGTGTGGTGAAATGGGACATTTTGCCAGCAATTGTCGTCAGAAGAAAAGGGACAAGGAAGCCTCTTCTTCCAAACCTGTTGTGGCAGATGATGGGTTAGAAGATGATGCAATAATGAGCGCTCATGAACCACGAAGGAGGGGCGACATGGATATGTAGAAGAGCTAGATAGTCTAAGGCAGGATCCTTGAGCAGCTCATCTCTTGGATCACATGCGAGCTACGACAACCTTAAGAAAATACTGGGACAAGTGGAGCAGTGAGTGCATAGATCACAAATGAAACAGAGGCAGATCTAAAGACTGGAAGGAGTAGCGCAGCGCAAAGCAGCAGTAGCGTAGAAGCAGCAACAGCGTAGAGGTTGATGTGACTTTAGCAACGCAGAGTAGAGTTGCTTACACAATGCAGAGCTGCAGTAGCGCAAAAGGCTTCAGAGGGACAACGCAGTGCAGCGGAAGCGTGAGATATTTCAGCACAAGGGGCTGATGTGACTTCAGTAGTGCAGAGGGAGTCTGCTTACGCAGTGCAAAGTTGTAGTCGGGCATCATCATTCAGATTCCAGCATAGATCTGTGGCCTATGGAGCTTCAGTGATGAGGATGTAGCCCATCTGAATTGTCTGTCAAAGATTGGGCAGGAAATTCAGTTGTTTCTCTCAACAACTAAAGTTGCAGTGCAACAGATCAGCAGTGGCAGTGCTCTGAGCAACACAGATGCAACAAATTGAGAGGGAGCTGCAGTATAGAGGTTGCAGTGGTAGTGGCAGACATGGGTAGCAGTACAGAATGGCAGCAGTAATGTAGAGTTGAGTGGCAGCAGGCCAAGCATCAACAACACAGAACTAGTGACCAAAATCATGTAATGCATAGTGTGATGTATTGCTAGAGCACACCCTTGATGCTAAAAGGGAGTGTTGAGATTTTGTGTATTTAGGGTAGCATCAGTTGTGCTCTAGCTCTCAAATTTTGTGGAACGGCTGGATTACACTTGATCTACAAGACCCAGAAATGGATTTGGGAAATTTCATCTGGTTTAGGAGATATTAAATTAATTAATTATTTTAATGTATTTCCTAAGTTAAAACTTAGGGAACTTAAATAATTAAAGTGAATTTAATTAAACATGTGATGAAATTGTCTTAAGTCACACGGATCAAACTTTCTTTTAATCCTAGCCATTGATTCAAGATCTGATCATGGTCATGGTTTTCCAACGAAAAGTATAAGGGAAAGACTTGGGGTCATTTGTAAAGATACACAGAGGCAGCAGCGCCAAGCTGCCTGAGATTCTAGGGCGAACTTGCTAAGAATTCTTCGAGTGTTTCAAATTAAGAGAGAGAGGGGAAATTAGGCTAAGGATGGGATCTAATCCCAGGGTTCAGAATCAGCAAGAGCAGAGATCAACTCGAGAGGCAGCCGTAGAAGCAAGAGAGCAACACAGAAGGGCAAATAACCGTGCCATGAGGTAGTCTTGGGGCAATTCCTCAAGGACAACAGATTTTCTCACAGAAACCCTAAGGAAGGCGTATACTCTATAGGCGTATGACCGCGTCACCCACCCGGCACACAGCTCCCTTCCGGCTAAATACAGAGATCGAGGTTTGGATCACGACGCAGAGGGTCTGGGCACTAGGGTTTCGAGGCCCTAATTTTGGCTGAGTTATGTAAATCCTGTTTGAGTGTGTGAATCAGTCATTATTTTGGCCCTAGATCAGCCAGTGAGATGTAGATCTATTATTTTGTCTATCGGGTTTTCCAGATTTGGAACCCAAGCTTGTTGTATTCAGAAAATTCTTAATAATAAAACTCTCCAGCAGCCAGAAGACCGGTTTTCCCGCATTTGGTTTTTCAGGGGACTATTTGTCCAGAACTAACTATGCCAGTTTGTTTATGTGTGCATGAACTTGTTCTAGATCTGGATTGGTGGAGATCTGTTATGTGTTTTGCTTTGATTTTAACTTGAATTTATTTAGTTAATAACTTGTCTAAGTAGGAGGAGAATAACCAGATTAACAATAATAATTTTTGCATAAAGTGTAAAGATTCAGAAATTTCCACACTACGCAGAAGATCGCTGGGGTCAGCTACAGGTGCGGTTTCAGTTGGTTCGAGTTTGCGGTCACAGACTCAGTGTAGCACGAGACTTCCTCTGGCTTATTGATACGTTCATTATATCATATGGGAATTCGATTTCCTCAGGTGTGCACAAAGAAATTCAATTTTTCTCTAGGTGTCTGAGTCTTCTCCATATGGAACTTGGCTTACCTTTACTCAGGTTTTTCTTCAAGTTCACTTCTCACATGCATTCGTCCTTGGGAATTGCTCCTAAATCTCTATATAAAAAATCCATTGGCTATTGTATTGTATCATGTTATGAGCTATTGGGCTTGAAGAAACTCTGCCATTTTTGTATATCAATAAAATCAAGACTTTGAGGCTATTTAGCGGATGTTCTCTTGGCGTTATGAGGTGATTTCTTTCCATACTATTGCTATTGTATTTGAATTCGTTTATATGCTTGATCAATATTAGTTTATATTTGCAATTTTGCTTGGATTGATGCGTGCAAGCTATCTTGCATGCATCATTGATTTAGAGTATTATTCTAGGAATTAGTTTGCCAAGTCATTTTCGGAGGAATGTTTGGTTTATCTATTTCATTATGATGCTCTAATCCTTTTGCAGACTGATATTTGTTTAAGTGTGTAGGGAGATCTATTCGTATTATCTGTAGGAAATCCATCCGGGCGTGGGAGAAGTTTTAAATAGATCAACTCACTCCTAGATTCAAAGGGATCCAAGACTCAGCTACTTTCAAAGTTTCAACCCCAAGTTTTGCATCAAAGGAAGACAAAGAGGGAGTTTCTCGTTCTCTAGCAACTTGATCATCTATTTCCACTTTTAAAATCTAAAATTTTCCATTTGTAGAGCGTCTTAAAGTCATATTTGCTACTTCAAGATCGTTTCTTTAAACTAGGCAAGAATGGGGGTTCGCTCCCATTCTTTGGGCCAGTGTCTTTGTATATTAAGTTGTACTTTATATCCTTTTTTATTTTAGCCTAACGTTTGATTTTCTTTCGTAGCCCGCAAGCTTGAGCGTGAAAAGCGAAGAGCTTGAGGAAAAGATGTTAAAAGGCAATTGATCCTCCTTGCATGCGAAGGCTTACATTAATTCAAAATCGAGTTTTAGGGAGGTCGTAAGCACCTTTGGGACAACAGCAAACTTGATCTTTGCCGCAGGCCTTGGAGCCTTGAAAAATTCATATTTTGAAGGTTTTCTCCATAAGTTTTGTTGTCAATTTTTGAGGAGGGGATTAAGACTTTTTCCAAGCTCTTTATTCGTAGAAGGACCTCCTTTTGGGCAACCTTCTTAAAGGTTGTTTTCCTTACTTGTGATCAACAATAAAATAACTTTTGTTGCTTGAGGGAGCTTGGGATATTTTTCCCATTGTATCCCCCTTCCGTGGTTGAAGAGGAAGGAATTTCTTGGATGGATTGATTTATTTTCTAATTTTCGTTTTATGCATTCTAATGAATTAACAACTAACGCACTCACATCCATCTAACTAAATTTTGGTTAAATTAAACTTACATGCATAAGCCCCAATGCTACAAACTTGAGCAAAATCTCTTTTTATGTGTGAGAAAATTCGCATGGTTGGAAAAATTCCATTGATTTAATGTTTATGCTTCATGCATGTTGAGGAACCATTGAAGCACCTTTTTTTTATAAGAACTTATCTCATTCCACTTGCCATTAAATGCTACAACACACATAAGTCTATTGTTTCTCTCAAAGTTTGGTTTATTATTGCAAGTAAGCACCATCTCATCTCTTGTGGAAAATTTGCATGTATCATTTAAATGAGATTAATCAACATTCATTTCACACAAGCAACTCATTAAAACTTACCTCCAACATAAGTTGGTTGTATAGACCTCTAAGGACCCTCTACTCCCCTATTGACTCTTCACTGTGAGATCCACATAATTTGGGCGAGGGTGAGGCCTGGGGATTGAAGAATTGATTTGAAATATTTGTTGTAGAGTAAGTTTAACTAAAAAGAACAAAGAGCACTCTTCATCAAATTTCCCTTTTTATGGTTGTTGATCTCATGCAAGTAGTGTGATGCTTACTTTCTATATTTGCAAAGTTTAATTTCATCTTTAGCATCTAAATTTTTTTTTGTTTCTAACTATGACAAGATATGTTTAAATGTTGTGATCTGGTTATCCTGTAATCATTTTTATCCTGCAAATATCTTGTGCTGACATATTTTGTTTCCATTTCAGGATTATTGTGTTCTCATCTCTTTGAGAATTATTCTTGAGCACATTATTGAAGGAATTGGTTGAATGGTTTGATATTATTATTTCAAAGCTACTCATAAAATGCTCATAAATCTTTAAAAGTAATCCAATTTCACTCTAACAATTCTCCTAAAAACTCAAAATCTTTAACTTAGTCTTTCTATTATGGACCACCCCCCATAGCTAACTTAGGAGATAGCTTAAACGGAGAGAGTCGGGAGTAGGTGACAACCCCTTCTCTGAATTCCTTGCCACCAACAACACCTTGTGGGGTTGAAGGCTTTTTCCACTAACTGGTAGGTAGGTGTAGGCGGAAAGGAGGCGATAACAGGCCCTATTTCTGCTTCTCGGAAATGCTACCTTGGCATACTTTCCTAATACGCACCCTCTACAGACATCGACTCGGTTGGTGCTAAGTTATGGAACTTCCGTGAAAGCCTTCTTGATAATTCTCAAGGATCCATGATGTATATGCCCCATTCTTCTATGCCATAACTCATTCAAATCATTTTCATCAGTACTGCCTATTAGAGCCATTGGGGACTCGAGCCGTAACTTGTACAGTTTATGGCTCCTAACTCCGATTTGTGCCTTCCTTTTCCAACTTGGGTGTTTGACGTAAACTTTGTTGCCAATAAAATATACATCATAACCCTTGTTCTGAAGTTGAGACACGGAGAGTAAATTCATCCTCAACCCTGGTACATGCAGTACGTTGGTGGCCCAAAGCTTGTTGCCAGCTTCCATTTGAAATATTATGGTGTCTCTTCAATAGGGGTACATTTTGCCTTGTTTCACATAGTGATTTGAAAATTCATCTACTCCTCCTGGTAGTTGGAGAAACATTCTCGAACTCCCATCAAATGAGCAGATGCTCCAATGTCAATATACCAGATCTCTACAGAGGCCATGCTTGACACACAAGCAAAATCCTCTTCTTGTCTGGATGCCAAAATTGAAATGTCATGATCCCTTTGTTCCTTCATGCGTTCTAGAGAACTGCGTGAACCCTTCCGAGTTGTTGCTGCATCGATGTCAGATCTTCGTTCCATTGTAGAATCTCCTCTTCTGTTACTTGTCTTTTGCTCTGATACCTTGTGAAAATTTCAAATCTGAAATACTATTGCAGTGATAGATTTATTTCGCCTACTTATTTATGATAAGTTATATACGAATTTCTTTCAGTAAATTTTGAAATAAATACAACTGCAGTATTAACTTAACCATAAGCAGAGAATAGAACAAAATACATATAATGCAATAGAAACAATCACATGTACACAGTTATTTTTGGACAATTGTCCCCGGAAAAACCCAATGCGGGAGAACCGATGCAACAAATGAGGCTTTATATTATTCTTCAACAATTAATCTTTTACAATAAGTGGATGAGACGATTTCTTAAGAAAACACCTGAGATAAATTCTCCAAATCCTTTCGGAGAATTTATGACACCTGGAAGGCACCCTAGCTTGCTCTGTGTCACTCTGCATGATATTTTTCATAGTCCCTACATTGGACTACGTCACTCTGCATGGGGACTTAGTGCTGCTGCTCAGCACTAACCTTTGTGGCCCTCTGCGTCCTCCTCTTGCCTCTCTCTGTCATTGCTGACTTCCCCTTCCTTCTTCTACTTTCACAACTCTGCCCTACAACTCTCCCTCTGAAATCGAATTCTATTCCTTCATAATCGATTTCCTTTGGGTATTGAGTGTGTGCCCAACTTGCATTCCAAACGAACCTCAATCCTTCTCTTATAATCTTCTCGTTGATGAATCACGACCTAGATTAGATCACTACTCAATGGCTAAGATTAAAACATGACTTGATCTTCATTCTCTAGAAGATTCTCACTCTGTTTTATTAATACCCTTTAATTATTTAATTTCCCTAAGTTTAGACTTAAGGTCCTCATTAAAATAATTAATTATTTTAATAAAACACAAACCAAGTGGAATTTCCACAAAAGGTTTCTGGTTTCTTTGGAATACTGATATCCATGCCTCCTAACAAAATTTGAGACTTGGAACAGTTTCTAATACTACAAAAATCAACACCTCTAATACTGGTTTTATATGTAGATGACTTGTTTCTGACATGTTCATCTAGGCTCATCAACGACTGTAAGGAGAACCTGGTAGCAGAATTCGACATGAAGGATTTGGGGCTTATGCATTATTTCTTGGGGTTGGAAGTTTGGCAACAGAAGGGTGAAATCTTCCTTGGACAAGGGAGATATGCTACAAAAATTCTGAAGAGATTCACGATGCAAGATTATAGACCCATGGCTACTCCAATGATTACCAACTCGAAAAATATTGATGCATATGAGGACAAAGAAGTAGACCCCACCTTGTACAGACAAATCATAGGATCTCTTAAGTATCTGGTCAACACCAGGCCAGATATCTGCTATTCGTTCAACACCAGCAATCAGTTCATGGTGGAACCAAAGAGGGTTCACTGGGCGACAACCAAGCATGTTCTCAGATATATGGGGGGAATAGTCGAGTATGGATTAAAGTACATCCGAGGCAATGATATCAGACTAATTGGATTCACTGACACAGATTGGGCAGGAAGTTCAGTAGACTGGAAAAGTACCTCAGGGTACTGTTTCAGTATTGGATCAGGAATGACCTCCTGGTGCAGCAAGAAACAAAAATTCGTAGCACTGAGCTTAGCTAAAGCAGAATATATGGCAGTAAGCACGGCTTCGTGTGAAGCAATATGGATTAGAAAGATGCTTGTGAATCTATTCAGGAGAAAGATGGAAGTGACCAATATTATGTGTGATAATCAGAGTTGCATCAAGCTCTCTAAGAATCCAGTTTTTCATGATCGGTTGAAGCACATTGACATCAGGTGTCACTTTATCAGAGACTGTGTCCAGCGGGGAGCAGTACAGTTGGAGTACACTCCTACAGGAGAACAAGTGGCAGACATTCTCACCAAGTCCCTTGGGAGAACAAAGTTTGTTTATTTCAGGGAGAATATGGGGATGGTTGAGAATTCATTTCAGTAGCAGCGGATAATGTAGCACTTGAGAGGGAGCTGCAGTACAGATGCAGCAGCAACAGTGGCAGTGTTGTGGGCAGTGGTACAGATAGCAGCAACGTAGCAGATGAGGGGCAGTAGACTGAGCATCAATAACTCAGAGGACCGATGTCGTGGATCAAGGTAATGCTTCTAGTGGGAAGTATTGCTAGGCACATTCCTCGCTAAGAGGGAGTGCTGAGTTTTGGGTAGCATCGGATGTGCTCTAGCTCTGAAATTTTGTGGAGGGGCTAGAACAAGTGATATCTCCAAGACCCATAAATCGTGTTGAGAAATTCTACCCGAAGTGCAAGTTATTCAAATAATTAATTATTTTTAATGGAGCCTAAGTTAAAACTTAGGGAATTAAAATAATTAAAGTGAATTAACTTAAATGTGGGTGAAAAGCTTATAAATGACGAGGATCAAGTCTGTTTTAAATCTTAGCCATTGATTAAAGATTAGATCACGGACATTGATTTATCAACAAGACAAGTATAAATGAAGAATTATGGGTCAGTTGAGGATAAGCCGGGAAAATACTTAGTAACTTGAGGGAAGTCGATACTCCAGGAGAAGAGTTCGATTTTAGAGGGAGAGTTGCAGGATGAAGGAAGAGGAGGGTTTCAACAGTAGTTAAAGACTGAGGAGCAGGGATGCAGAGCAACCGAAAGACAGTGCATAGGGACAACACAACTGAGGACACGGTCCTCACGTAGAAGAGGACGTAGAGGTGACACAGTGGAGATTGGAGGTTCTCCAGGGTGTCAGAATTTCTCCAGTGACTAGAGGAAAATTATCTCAGGTGTTTTCATGAATGTTCCTCCATGATTCTACAAATCATTCCTTGTAAAGAGATTGTTGTTGAACAATCATAAATAAACACTCATCTGCTGCATCGATTTTCCTGCATTGGGTTTTTCCGGGGAAAATTGTCCAAAAACAACCATGTTGATGTGATTGTTTCTTGTGCTTGTGTTTCATTGTTCTTTTCTCTATGAAATTTTGTGATAACTGTAGTAGAATTTATTTCGTTGTTTACTGAAGAGTTTTGTAGATAGCTTATTGAGAAATATAAGTAGGAGAAGTAAATCAGTTACTGCAGTAGAATTTCAAAGTTAGAAATTTTCACATGCTGCACTGGTTTTCCCACATTGTGTTTTTCCGAGGGCGTTTGTCCAAAAGTAACGGTGTCTTGTGTGTGTTATTTCTCTTGCTCAGTTTACTGTTTTCACATATAAATTTAATTGAGTGAAGGCTGCTTCAGTAACTGCTTCGATGTTTTCTAAAGTAATCTACAAAATAACTTGTTAAATGTAATTTACAAGTAGGAGAAGTAGTTCAGTTTGTTGTAATAGGATTCCAGATCAAGGACCTAGAATTTTCACAGGTGGTAGTTTAAGCATTTTATGGAGATAAAGGTGACTTTAATTAGTAGTAAAATAGTCACTTATTAAATAAAAGGAGAAAAAGTGTTTTTTTCTATGGGGTAAATAAAGGGGGGAAAAGTCACTTGGAAAATAGGAGGAAAATGCACTAAGTGGCTTATTAATAAATATTAAAAAGAGATTTCTAGAAGATTGGAGAATATCTAGCAAAACCTTATAAAAAGGGAGAGAAGGTCATTTCTCATTCGTTCTGGTTTATGATTATTTCTTGGTGTTTGTTTTGGGAGGTCAGGTGAGTTTCTCTCAAGGGTTTCAAGCGAGACTCTCAAAACAATTTCGGTGGACATCCATTGCCACCCTAGCTAGTAATCATCCAATTTCGATGGACATCATTGCAACCCTAGTTTCCATTGCAGGGAAATTATTCAAATTTTCATTTGTGCTTAAATTTCCAGTTAATTTGTAGCTATCTCTCAAGGAGCCAAATTTATATATATTTTCCAGAGATCAATTTGTTGACGTTGGGCTGAGTTTCATTTGCTATTTCCAAGGGTCGAGTTGTTTGCAAATATTATTTGCTGGAGTTGTGTTATTTGTTGGGGTTTTATCTGTTTTTCTAGGGTTGATATTTATTTGCTGGAGATATTTATTTGTTGGGGTCTAGATTATTTTCCAGATATCTTTATTTACTGGGGCCAAGATTATTTTCCAAAGATCTTCATTTTCTAGGGTCAAGATTATTTGCCAGAGTTCTTTATTTACTGCGGTTGAGATTATTTTCCAGAGATCTTTATTTGATGGGGCTAAGATTATTTATCAGAGTTTGTATTTGTTGGAGCTAGGATTATTTGTTGAGGCCGAATTCTTTATTCCAGAGGAGGGATGAAATTGCATTGTTTATTTCAGATAGTTGAATTCATCCTTTTCTAAGGGCCGAATTGATTGAGCCATTTTGCCAAAGTTGTACTCATATTTCTAGGTTGGTATTTTGAATGTAAATCTCCTGTTAAGTTTAATAAAATTATGGACGTGCCCTTGGAATATTTTCTGTTGCGAGTGTTTATTACTTTGCTTACTAAGTGTTTGAAGAAATGTTTTGTGAAAGTTTCAAAACAGAAACCCTACTGCAGTATTCTTGATCTACTTCGCCTACTTGTTTGATTAATTAACAAGTTATTAATTTGAAGTATTCATGAAAAATTAAAGCAAATACAGACTGCAACATACACATATGCAAATCATTTAGTGAATAGCACACATGCAACAAAATTACACACATATTTTTCGGACAAATGTCACCGGAAAAACCCAATGCGGGAAAACTGGTGTAGCAACTCTAGAGGGTTTTATTACTATGCAGAATCTGAATATAGTTATATGGGCACCAGAAACGGTCTGCCCTACAGAGCAATTAGACAACAGTTGTACCTTTCACTTGGAGACAGAAAATATGGTTGATCCAACCCTCTCTGGGGAATTACGAATTTGAGCCCTTTCTGGCCCACTGGAACCCTCAGCGTTGACTTTGCAGCCTCTGCGTAAGCATCTACTGGCCAGCATACCCACTACGTCACCCTGACTAGTGTTGTGCTACCTCTGCATTGCCCTGGCTGGGACTGCGTCACCCTGACTGGGCTTACGCAGCCTCTGCGTAGTCTTCTGCGTGGTGTTGGCTAGACTACATCCCTCTCGCTGGCCTCTGCTTCCTGGTACAAGCTGCCTCTCTGTTGCTGTATTCTCGGCCTCAGATCGGATCATACCTTGCCAATCTCTGCCCCTCACTACACTGCAAACTCACTTCGAATTCCTCAGCAAACCCCGCCCCAGAAATTCGACTTAGCTTTAGTGCTCTGCAATGTATGTGGTTCACCTCCAACTGACCCAAAGCCCTTCCTTTATCCTTTTCTCGTTGGGAAACCAACGACCGTGATCTAGTCTCTAATTGATGACTCAGATTAAAAACTTCTTGATCCACGTCAATTAGAACATTTCATCACATGTGTAATTTAATTCACTTTAATTTTTTAATTTCCCTAAGTTAAACTTAGGGTCCCCATTAAAAAAATTAATTATTTGAATAACTATTACACCAGATGAAATTTCTCCAAACACTTTCTGGGTCTTGGAGATCTCGTGTGTCTTAGCCCCTCGACAAAGCTTTGGAGCTAGAGCACACCCGATGCTACCCCAAAATCTCAACATGTTTTCTCACTAAGTGTTTGAAGAAATGTGTAAAAGAAAAAATTACTAAATTTTGTGAGTTATATTACCATATTTTAGCAGCAAAATCAAAGAAAAAAAAAAGGAATAGCTATAATGTCTCAAAATTTCTTGAATTTTATCAAAAAGGGATATTACAGTGGTATTAGAGAATGATTTTGGCAATCTGTGGGTCTAAATCAAGGTGATGTCGAGAAGAACTTTAGGACCAGAAATAGAAGGGAAAAATGCCTCTTAGTCAGTTGCAACAAGAAAGACTTGTTCAAAAATTTGAAGAATATAACCAAAATTTCACAAGATTGGAAAAACAGTTCGAAGCAATGCATCATCAAGGGCATAAAAAGGAAAAAGAAATTGTAGATCTGCAGATGATGAAGGTAAAGGGATCACAATGGCTGAACAAAATCCTAGTGATAATGCTATGAGTGTAGGAGAAACGATGATTGGAAGTGAGGACTATGATCAAACCTCCTAGGATGAACTGGGAGAAGTCACACCATTGAAGATGAAGGTAGCCCAGATTCACTCTAGTAGGTTAGTTCAAAGGTTTGGGATGAAGGAGAATCAAATAATGATGCAGAATTCCTATTGTCATTTAACGAGATTGTTGAGGAAAATCATGAGGCTACGACAGCTGATGATGATTCCCAAGAGGTGTGCAAAGAGGATAATACACAGGTAGCCAGTGGTGTGAACTCAGACCCATCAGATGATTTATTTTGTGAAGAAGATGTTGCTCATATGCTTACTTGTGCCATTAATTTGGAAAGCCAAATGAGGGTAAGCGTCGACCAAATTATGGAAGGCACAAAAAATTATGATGATACACAAGCATTAGTGGAAAATTATTGTTGGAGAAATATAGTGATACGTGACAGTTTGGGAAGAGAGCCTTCACTAGCATATTTTCAGACATTGAAAGAGGCATTGGTAGAGATGAAATCTAACTACCTTCACCTTTTTTCAAATAGAGATCACCTACTCATGCTTGTTGAGATATATCATGATGCGCTAGAAAGGAAAGAAGAGGAAGTTGATAGGATTAAATATGAGCTTGAGATTACTTAGGAGTCCTTGAAAAGCACCCAAATGGCCCTTCAAGAATCAGAGTTGCAAGTTGATCAGCTTTGTATGGGGTTGAGTTGTGGACATTCTTCATCCCCCATTGCAGACAGTCAGTTAACTATGGCAAGCATGACACAAGAGGATGTTAGGGACACTCATGATTTGATAGAGGAACCTCCTGTGATATTTGAGCACAAGGAGCACCCAAATGAATAGGCACTTATAGAGACATATGTTCAAAAGGGTTCTAATTATGAATCCATGGGACGTGGAGATAGGCATATTTCAGACAAGGGTATATCCATTTGGGATCCAGGTTCAGTTGACATGAGTGGAGTGGATATCGGGAGCCCAAGTTAGCATTGGGATCCAGGTGGGGCTTTCCATTGTATGCCAGAGGTGTAGGATGACTATGGCAGAATGGTTGACCCAGTGACCAAGTACATACATTTCTTCATGGAGTTTCGGTCAACATTAGTGGCTAGTTGGTTTTACAAGTGAATGAGCATAATCCAAGAGATGTCTTGGCTAATTTTTCGTATATGGAATTGCGAGATGATCAACATGCTATGGAAGGAGACATTTGTATGCGATGGCATTGGTATGCCACCTTGTAGGGAATTGTATGGAGACAATACTTTTCCATTGATGTATTGGGCACAGGAGCCACTAAGGATCAACACAACAATGACATCCCCATTAGCATGTGAGGAGTTATGCCGCAAAAGTTTACCCAGAATCGGTGAGGGGATGGATGAGCATCTAGGAGCATCATGTCTTCGATCGAGATATCAACAGATTAGAGATGGAGAGAGGGGGATTCACATGATTACCCTTGCATATCCATATGGAATATCAATCATACCCTTGGGGATTCACATGCCTATAACTCTCTAGTGTTGTTTACTGTCATAGAGGATTTGGTTGTCACCCCTTGATGCTTTCATCATGAGCATCATGATGCAAGAGGCTCCGCTAAGAGAGTTGGATGAGACATAGAGCATCATGGACAAGAGAGAGGCTTTCCAGTTGAGGCGTATGATCAATGCGCGAGTTGGTGGGTGTTGGCTTAGGGATGGCTTGGTCTACTGCAGATGTAGCATATGTACTGCCCCTAAGTACACACTTGGGGAGATGATCATGAGGAAGTTGCATGACATACCTTTGGTAGGACATTTCGAGGCATTGCATGAGCATGAGGCATAGTGGATGGTAGACCTCTTTTACAGGAAGGCATGTAGGCTATAGGCAGAATTTTTGTGCATCATCAAGAGACGAGATAGAAAGGTTCGTTATGTGATATGGCAGGAACAAGGTGGTTTAGCATGCACTAGGTTGATTATTGATACAAGATGTCCATCTATTTATTACATACAGGGATCAGAGGAGAGGCATGGATGGGTTTCAACAGTTTCTGTACTATGTAGCAATAGGTGGAGATCGGGAGTTGTCAACTTTAGATATGGCTGTGGGAACTGTTACCCACCAATAGTGGGTGACCCCTATAGGAGAAAATTTATCCTAGATTTGTCTTCAGCCGACAGCCAATAGTCCCTTGCAGCCACCAGATAACTCGATGTGGAAACCATTCTCCACCCCTGGGCCAGCCATTATGTGCCCTCATCCATCTATTATGATCGCGTGTTTGAAGGTGGACCTTCCAACCCCGAAGTTATGACTTTTCATTATGCAATTGGGTGCTTATGATTGCTTTTCTTAGGCACATTTGGACATGGATTAGTGTGGGATTCGATGAAAAGAATGGGCTTGAACTGTACTCTTGTTCCCTTGTCTCAACCTGGGGGTTAATCTTGTATCCTAGTCCCATGAGATCTCCTCTATTGGCTACTAGAGTTATGAGTGGCACTACATGGGAAACCCTAATTTTGGTTGCGTGGTCCCACTTCCTGACACAATATATTTTAGTCCCCTCTACTCATTACTAACCCTTTTCACATTTTTCCCATCTGGGTCCACATTTGTCCATTAGGTCCATAAGGTGTTGGCTTCCTCCTCCCCTTGTCCACACATTGGGTCGGGCCTAGAACGATGCCTTAGAAGTTGATGTAGTTACAAAGAAAGATAAAAGCATAATTTGGCCACTTACAATAGGAAATGTACCATAAAATGAAAAAGATGTCCGAGACATAAAAATTTAGCACATGGGCAAAAGCCAAACATGAGCTCTACCCCCTTATCACTATTTCCATCACCTTGGTTCCTAGGTCCCCTAACAGTGCCCCTTGCATCATTAAGGAACCCATGATTGTCCAAACCCCTGGTGGGAGATGAATTGCCCAACCTTTTGGGGGTATTCACTGCTTCATAATATGCATCATACTCTCATGACCTGGAGCCCCAAGCAGTAAAATGGAGAAAAATCAATAAAAGGAAAAAGGCATATGAAGAAGAGTAGAAAAACAAAGGTTAGGGTAACTCATGTACCATGATTTATCCCTCCTACATTCATATAGCCAAGGTGTGGGCTTCCCTCATTCTTGCTTCCCTTATGCCATGGAATGTGGCTTGGAGCCTTCCCCATTGCCCCACTCCATTACACCATCATTTCACATGACACCTGCCATTTGATGGATGTACCATGGACCTGTCACTTCCTTATAGTTGAAACCACTTAATAGGGTCCTTTATTAACCTCTCTTGTTGAGCAAGGAAACACCTATACATTTTGAAGCCCATTTGGAAGGGCATGCCACTATGAAGTGTCTTCTTCTACCCTTGATTAGCATCCCTATTTAATCAATTGAACTAATGATTAATTGTACTGGAAGGTGAGGAGACGCACTGGATCTTATATAGGATTGCAGGTGGGTCTTCATCTTGGACTTGGTCTCCCTATACGGGGTCCAGGCCCTCCAGAGGGTCATAATGGCACATGGAGGGTGAGTGTTGAGAGCCATGGGCCTCCACCATTGCAGAGCATCCATTACTATACCATGGGCTTCTTCAGCACCACACACTACTTGTTCATTCCCCAACCATACAAAGATGATGATGCACTTGAACCATGTTTCCCAGTAGGCCCAAGATTTGCACCTAACAATTGGCAGTTGATCCAAAGCCCAGATGAGGTTTTGTCTCATCCTAAGGGACACGAGAAGGAATGTATCATCTTCTAGCCCTCACTAATGGAGCATCAACTTATTATTGAGCCACTAGAGACCCATGAGAACATTGATTTTTCCCCACAACCACTTGGGAGCACCACTTGATGTTTTTCTTGGAAATCAAGTAGCCACCCCCTTGATCATCATTTATGGAGCCCTCCTCTTCATCATGGCACTTAGAGGACTCATTTTGGCCTTCCAAAGACCCATATTACTCCATTTTTCACTATGCCTTCCTCTTGGGATGGCTTATAATTCACTTTAGAAGCTATTTGGTGGGCTTTTGACCAAAGACATGTATTTTTCACATTAAAATATTATTAGGGGATTAATTAGGCTAAATTAGACCAAATCAAACTTGAGGAGCCTCATATAAATAGAAGAGGCCTCATTTGTATTTTTTATCATCACTTGGATTTCGATCTCTCTTGTGAAAATAATTTAGACCTGGAATTGTTGGACAAAATCGGATGTTTGGATGTGTTGAACACTGGAGTGGCACTTGAGGATTATCTAAAGACTCCATGCCCAAGGATGTACCAAAGGATGCTTGTACCATAAAAAATAATCATATTACCAGAGTTTTTCAACTCTACTTCTATTTCTCATCATTTTCTGTTGTACCCATATTCCACAAGCCCTACAGGGAAATGTAATAATTGATGCTAGTATGATGAGTTTTGAGTCATGTAACAGGGCTAGGTAGATTAGGACCTTGTCATCAAGTGAGTATTACTCTGGGAGGTTTATTTCACTTGGTTAATTATCATCTCTCTACTAGGAGTTAATAATAAATTGAGTTTTTTTTTCCAAAAAAACCCCAAATATGGAGTACGACTTGATGGTGAGACCTTGGGTGAATCCTAGTATATAGGTTCAATGTATATTACCATACTAGTTCACACAAAAATTTTCATGGAATTTGATTAGGTCTAGGGGGTCATTTTTTATTTTTTTAAATTTCCTACAGGGTGGAAATTGGAATAAAAATTATATATGAAATGTAATAAGTGATGTCTAGAGAATTTGTATGGGGTATGAGTAATAACAATTTCACCTCACCCTCAAATTTCTACTAAAACACACTTTGAGGGGATAAAAATGTGTTTTAGACCCTCAAAACCCATTTTTCCTAAGTTTAGTGGAAAAAGTGGCAATAAATTAAGCCAACAATTAAATAAATGGAGAAAAATAAATATCCACACATGATAAATGATGTGGAAATGAGGTGGAAAATCATGGAGGAGTTAAAGTGAAGTTCCAAGGTGATGTGAACTTCTAAAATCAAGGAAATGACATGTGTTCAAGGAAATCGAATTTCTGGCAATATATGAGGAAGTTGCTTACTTGGAAAATTTGAATTTGTGAAGTTAATGCACATTTGGGAGGATTTGCGAGAATATTTGGTGGAGAGTTTTGTTGGAAATTGTCCCCATATCGGTTCCCACCCATATACACTTGTAATTTCATCATGAAATTTTATTTTGCTTGAGGGATTCTTGATGCCACTTGGGAAATTCGAATTTTCATGAAGGTGCTTTGGAATTTTCACCCATTTGCTTTGGGATTGTCAACATTTGCCTTGGGATTGGCTCCCAAGCTTATATATAATAATATCTTTGTGCTCTTACTTATGTATTTGAAATATGAGCTATTGGCCTTAAGAATACTCTATTGGATTGTACACTCTTTGCAAATTAATACAAAAGACTTTGGGGTTACATTTGAGGTGTTCTTCTTCTTGTGTATGGTAACATCTTGATATTCTTGCTCTTGTATTTCTACTTGTTTCATTATGCTATGTAATATTCCTAATTAGCGACAGCTAATTGGAATATTTGATTTTGTATAGTTTTGCCGTCTAAAGTTTGTAAATAAATAAAAAGTGAGTAGAGAGGGTCTAACTCACTTAAGTGAAATAAAACATCCTCCTAGTAGCACAACGTTATGACTTAAGGGGAGCCAAGGGGGGCCAAACACCACGTAGAGGAGGGGACCCACGTACACTCTAGAGCTTCTGCGCAGATGAGGATGAGCACGTGGAGGAGAGAGAGGCTACGTTGGGGTTTTGGAGGGAAACCAACGTTATAAAAGATGGAGAAGCCTCCTCATTTGATTCATTCTGGAGTTGATGATTTTGAGCTAGACGTTTGTCTTCTTGAGCACGCTGGCTGTTTAGTCTGTCTGCAGCACTGTTTAGTGCATTGAGTGTCTTCGGTCGGAGATCTCGCCCTTAGCCCCGGGGGACTTCGAGTGCCTGCTCGGGCAAGGTTAGTTTTTCAGTATTTTGTGAGTAGTTTTGTTGTTTGGGTTTGTTGCGGAATTGGAGCTTATAGAGACTGCGCAGTCACTGGGAGAGAGGACACAGTCCATTGTGGAGGTGCTTCGGATTGGGGTTTCTGCAGGAGATTCAGTCGAGATTTTGAGCAGAGGATCAGCCTTTGCCCCCAGGAGGATTTTGGCGGAGTTTGAGGCGGTGTTTCAGCTATTTCCATTTAGCCTCTGCGCAGAGCCTTGGAGGCCAGCGTAATTCCTTGAGGAGGCATTTTCTGGTGATTTTCGGGGGTTGGCCATTTTTGATATGGTTTCTGGGTTTTGTCCGGGTTGGTGAGTAGAGGAGGTTTGCAGATTTTCAGCTCATTCCGGCAAGGGGATCAGCCCCTAGTCTTCAGTCCATTCCAGCAGTAGCAGCTACACGGCAGTTTTCCAGCAGCTGGGACGCAGTTCATAGAGCAGCCATTTCCTGTATTTTCTAAGAGGGTTTCGTCACTTGCCTTGAGCAAGACTAGGTGCCATCACTCTGATCACCTATTGTACTTCATTATATTTCTCAGATTAATAAAATGGCTCAGCATTTCCTCTCTATGTTTTCTGGATGAGTTGCCGTAATTTCTTTCTCTGTTATTATATGTCTGCTGCACTGTTATTTATTTATATTTCTGAGCATTCTAGTTCTATACTACTTGGTGTGTTTATCTTTCACTCTTAGACAGAGTCTGGAAAGGGCCAGGTAGCCTCCGGATCTCGTCCTCTTTCAGAGGCGGAATATCCGGTAAATGCCCTCCCAGTCTATCTCTGGTTGGAGTTTGCCGTGTTTTAGAGATATTCCCTAAATGGGATATTATATAACTATTATTTCCATAATTCTTTCTATAAGATGTAGCTATTCTCAAGACAGTTATTGGATTATTTACTTTCTCTAGATAGAGAAATGTTTAACTGATGTCCAATATATCTCTAAAATTTTCTCTTCATTGCATTTGATTAATCCCATGTGGATCTAATTTTTTTATGTGAAGTTGTGTAGAAAATATTTCTTTGGATCAAGCTTCAAGCGTGAGGGGAAGTTCTCAGACGAACCAACCTACTCTTGAAATACTCAAGGAGAACCCACATTTGTCAATTTCCAAAGTTTTATCTTTTGAATTTGTCTTGCAAGGATTTATTTTGAGCTTTGGGGTCATATCTCATGCATCAATCATTTAATATTTATTCCTCAAATATTGTGCTTCATTTGCTATAATATTGCTATTTTAGAGTGAAATCATTGCTAAGCAAAGAGGAGAGTTTACTCATACTCTTTAGCTTACCCTTTGTAGATTATATTTTAATACATTTGTAATTATATTGAGTAATTTCATAACTAACACTTGGTTTGTTTTGCAGTCCTCTTTAACTTGTTCTTGGGACAGCTTGCGGGATTCATTGTTTGAAACTATTAACAAATTGTGTGCAGGACCTTGAGCTCTCAATTCAAGACCAATTTTCTCCCTTGGTTGTGGGCTCATGGAGGCCTAGCCTCTCTTGATTTGGTGCAAATTCCTCTTCTTCTTGAATCTAATTTTTGTATTTAAAGCGGCCCTTTCAAATTTCAGATTTCAAGGCCCTTCTTTGACCTCATTTGCAGTAATAACTCATCAAGGAAAATTCTATTGTCTAAGGCTTTCATTGTAAATATTTTCCTTGAGCTTGGAGTTTTCTTTCAAGGGCTCCTACCTCTTGTAACGTAATTAATAAAATTTGTAATTTTTGGGAGCATGGGTTCTACTCATTGGCATCCCTATCTCTCCACTTTGGGAGAAAACTTGTGGTTGATTTGTTGAATATAACTTTTCCTTTCACTTACATGCATTCTTTAGTTTGTCAATTAATGTAACCATACATCTCATTTGCTTTTCCTCAAATGTGCTAAAGTTCACTACAATTTGCTTGCCATGTACATTGATTGCTACTAGTCACAAGTTACTTCATGGAAAATTCATTTTTATGCAAGCATGTCTCTACCTTGATACATTTAGCTTGGGTATTGTCTAATTTTCACTTATGCTTCACTATTGTGCAACATTTTCATATCTTGAGTTTTGATGCATTGTATATTTGGGAAATTTCACTTTCCCAAGCAACCATTTATTTTATGTCAAGATAGTCTCTCAAGTTAAAGTTTCTTTCTTTTTCAAGGCTATTTTGAGTACAATCTTGAGTTTATATTTCAAAGCATTGCAATTTATTTTACATAAGCTCCAAGCTTTATTTTCTTTTGGTGGATCATTAATTTATCATAAGTCAAAGAAAATACTTTCACGTCACAATTTTACATGTTATGAAGCTAATGCAATATTGTGTTTTGAAGCATATTTGATTAAAGCATTTCTATCTCACTTAGCATTTGCAAACATACTTTCATATCATAGTAGGTATCCTAACTTAGTTGCATTTTAAAATCAACCTCCAAGAATAAGCTTAGTTGATAGAAAATCATAGGAAAAAAGGATTTGGAAGTTTTCCATTGTATGCAGAATGTAAAGGGCTTTTGACTGCAGTTATAAAGGATTTGTCCTTATAGAAATAAGATAGACACATGTTGGATTGTAAGACTCCTAAAGAAGTGG